>ML685870.1:1082993-1125352 GCA_007922175.1 Pelusios castaneus | reverse complement strand
TATATATATATATATATATATATATATATATATATATATTAATTACTCCTTTAACTTTTTTTTTTTTGTTTAAATGTTCTGTTTTATTGGCTCTCTGTGTGACAACATGATTTGTAGCCTTAGTGCACTGGCAGATTGCTACAATTCATCTTGAGTGACAGGGAGCCATAAGAAATTGTACCATATATGGTACAATTTAAAAATATATATATGATTTTTGACAGTTCCCTGCTTCGAGATAGATAGTATTATTCTGAAACTGGTCATGAGCCAATAAATACTCCAATACCATGGTGAAGGGCTCAGTATAAGAATCAGAATAGATTAGATTATTATTCCTATAGTGTACTAATGTCCAAATGTTCTGTTTCTGTCTCAGCAACCAATTTTTTTGTCAGCCTCTTCTCCCACATTAGCTCCAACTTCTAGTTAGTCATGCAGGAAAATCTAATAAATAGGGAGCTGTCTAGAAGCTGTAGTATAAGTTTTTCTGCCTCAGGAAGGAAAAGTTCTGCTAAAAGGAAACCTAATCCCAACAGAAGAGCTGCACATAGAGGTCCTGATTGGAGAAGTGCCCAGCCCCATGAACTGGTCTAACCACACTGTCTTTCTCCCATCACAGAGTCCTCTTTGTCAAACTCCAATCCTGGCTAACCCTTAGCATTCACTTCCAGGCTGACTTCCTGAGTTACAAATCCATTCTCTCCTCTTTCAGTTCTGCCATCTTCTTAGCTAAACTTCTGTACTCCAGCTTAATTGAATCTCACACCTACAGTCCCAGCTGCCTTTTCATAACCATAATTCATTGTTCAACCCCTCTTCTCCTCCTGGCTCCTCCAATCTCTGCACCAGATCTCAATTTCTTTCAAGAGAAAAATGTCAAAAATTATGTGACATTCCCCCCCCCTTCAGCTCAACTTCCCTTTGTCCCTCTTTTCCTATAATTTTCTCCTCGTCCCCTGTCATAGATTTAGAAGTTTCTTGTCTGCTGTCATCCCCTAACCCCTCACTTGCCTCAGTGACCTGCTTACATCTCCTGATCTCCCTTGCACTCATTCTCTTCTTCTAGCTTACTCTTCTTCTTAACCTCTAACTCTCCTTTGACTGTTTAACCTCACGATGCAAACACACTTTAGTCTTAAAACCTAAAACAAACCAACCATCGCGCCCCCCCCACCACCACCCAACCCACCCTTGACACCACTTGTCTCTAGCTGCCATACCTTCTCACTTTAATCTCTAAACTCATTGAATGCACTGTTGACAGTTGCTGTCTGGAGTTCCTCTCCTCCAATTCCATCCACCCATTAAAACTGCTTTGCCAAAGTCTCTAATGAACAGTTCTTAGTCAAATCTCACAACCAGCACTTCATCTTCATCCTCCTTGACCTGTCAGCCTCCTTTGATATTGTTGGCCATACTCCTCTTGAACTCATGTCTTCCTTTATTTCTATGATTCTCCCTCTCCTAGTTCTCTTCCTCTATCTCTAACTCTTCGAACTACCTTTCAGAGAATCAGCCTTATCCCCTCCCCAACTTTCAATGGGATGGGACTTGCAGGAGTTCCTTGGGTCTGTGTTCTTGATCTCTGTTCTCTTCTTCTTCTCTACATCTCATCCACGAACACAAACTGAACTATCACTTCTTTGCGAGTGATTCATAGGTTACCTCTCTACCCCAGATGTTATATTCTGTTCAAACTGAAATATTGGCCTGTCTCTCTGATGTCATCTTGTTGATATCTAGGGTTAAAAGAGAGCTCCCCAAGTCCTCCTTGTTACCTCATTAGAGCGGATTTTTAAAAGCCCTATTTATTGACCTATCCCACTGATTTTAAGGAGAATAGAATTAGGCTAATGTTAAGCATTTCTTAAAATCTCTTCTTTGTGCTTTACAGAGTAAAACACACTATAGTAAGTTACTCCTCTGCCTTTACTTGCAAAGCTAGGAAACCAGCCAATCCCAATACACTTTCTTCCATTTACCTCTAAATTCATCAAATGTGCAACTTAAAAACTTAAAATTCCTCTCATCAGCTCCATTCTGGATCTCCTCTAGTTTGGCTCCTGCCTTTCCCTTATGCTGAAATCAAGTGACTCTTGCTCAAAATACAGTTCTGTACTCCTTCTAGTTCTTGTTACTTTTGACATTGACAGCCACATTTATTTTACAGTTTTGTTATCGCTTGTTTTTTTGTGACTCTCCTAGACTAGTTCTATTCCTGCCTTTCTGGTTGTTCCTTCAGCATGGCTTTTCTTTGGCCATCATTGTTCTTTCTCCCATAGTGTTTCTTTGTTCTCTCTGTGTTTGATCACATACATCACATGGCTTCAAGTCTATCTTTATACCATTGAATCAGACCTATTTATCCTGTCTGTCTCTCTGATGTCATCTTGTTGATATCTAGGGTTAAAACTCTATAACTATAAAACTATAACTCACACTTCACTTCTGTGTGTGAGTTTTGTTTATATATTTGTAGTTGCAAATTTGTGGTGAATGATGAGTGCAGTTCAAGAAATCTTTTCATGCTGTTGTCCAATGATTTGGGCTTTATTAAATTCATGGTTCATTTTGGTCAATGTCATGGCCAGGGATGTTTTCAATTAGCCAATTTCACAGTTTCAGATGTTCATATTGGATATTTTAAGTATTGTAACCATGGGGGTCCTGACCCAAAAGGTGGTCACGGTTGGGGTGGGGGTCATAAGGCTGTTGTAGGAGGTTGTGGAATTGCCACCCTCTATTTCTACCCTGCTGCTGGCAGGGGTGCTGCCTTCAGATTTGGATAGTCATAGCGGAAGGTTGCTGGCCAGTCACCTGGCTCTAAAGCCACTGTCAGCTGTAGTGCAGAAGTCAGGGTTTTGAGGTATGGAGGTTGGCTACCATCTCTCTGGTTTTGCCAGCAGTCTCTTGTCCAACTGGGGGTGGGGGACAGGTCTGACGCCTGCTGCTGCAGCCTTCCTGCATGAGATGGTGACAACTGGAGCCGTAGCCTCACGCCTGGTTGGGGAGGCTGACAGGTGAAGCTGTGGAGCTTCCCATAGCCAGAGGAATTTCCTAGAGGTGGGTTTGACCTGCCCTGGGAGCAGTCCCTGCAGGGGAAGAGGAAGCCTTGTACCTCCCTATCCGCAGCTGCAAACCAGCATATAGGATTGGAGCCCCCTCTGGGCACTCAATTTCACGTTGGAGTTCAGATTTCATGGTCCGTGATGTGTTTTTGGTGGCCATAAATTCAGTAGGGCCTATTAATGATTGTCAGCAGAGGCTAGAACATGGGATAAATATTTTTTAAAAAATATAAATGTATATAACCTGAAACATGTAAATCTCATCCTCTTTCTCCCAGATATCCCTTCCTAGATGTGAAGCTTAATATGGCTAAAGCTGAACTCCTGCTACTTCCTTTGAAACCTTCTCCAGTTTCCATGTTTTCTGTGACTTCTGAGTCACTGCTCTTCCTTCTCCCTCATTCCTTTAACCTTGTGGGTCATTTCCAACTTCTCTTGGTCTTGCCAATCTCTTATCAAAATTTTGCCCTGGCGTTTTTTTTGTAGCATTTCAAAGATCTTTCCTTTTCTTTCTGTTCAAACACTCCAAACTTTCATCCAGGCCTCATTCTGCATCATAGCAACAGTAACCTTCCACTCTGCATTAGGCAAATGGTTTAATCCTTCTCCATGCTGCTCTGGTGCCGTTAGGTGGAGCATGCTCAGTGCAGACAGAATATTAAGAGAATTTAGCTGCCAGCTTCAAGCAAGCTTCTATTGAGATTCTGATACGCAATTTTCAGAGGCTTATATCATGGCCAAAATTGGGTGGATTTTCACAGAGACAGTGTAATCCCTTCCACACTCAGGTGATCCTGTAGTCAAATTTCAAGTTCCAGCTACAAAAGATAGATCGGGGATTCTCAAACTGGGGGTCAGGACTCCTCAAGGGGTCACAAAGTTATTTTGGGGGTGTCTCAAACTGTCAGTCCCTGCACATGTTATGGCTGTGACCCTTAGCCCCATGCATAACTGAGAGCTAGAGCCCTTCAGAGCTGGGTGGCCGGTGAGCAGTGACTGCTGGCTGGGTGCTTTGAAGGCAGCATCACCCCCAACAGCAGTGCAGAAGTAAGGGTGGTGAGGAATATGGGGGTTATCACTTTAGGGGGGCTCATCACAGCCTGAAATATTTTCAAAGGGGGTGCTGGAAAAAGAAGTTTGAGAACCCCTGGGAGGAAGGCTCTAGATCTTCTTAGTGAAATTGGTGCAAGAATTTAAAAATGGAGAAAACAAATGATTTTACATCAATTTGTTATTGGATTAAGACAGTTTTAGTTGATACTCCTGCCCCATCTCCCACGCAGAGTAAAGCAAACATCTGTCATGCAGGTTTTAAGGTGGAAAAAGTTATAAGCAACAGCAAATGGATAGTGTCAGGTAACTTTAACTACAGGTCTCACTATTAGATCTGCCAATAATAATGAAAAGGTAAGTTGACATATTAAAACAGAAACTGAAAATGATTCTTTAGGTTTTAGTTTCCAAAACGAATGGTTTTGTCTTTGCTATGTGACTGATTCGTAGAGATTAAGTCAATGGGCTCTTGGAGGCCATAGATTCTTATTGGTCTTGTTCTTGCTTAGGTTAGCTTACGGGATTAGATGAATTGGTACGTGTTTGCATTGTATTACAGTTATGCTTATTTGGAGCCAGTAGCCCAAAAGGATGAATGTTAGCTCCTAATTTGGGGGTTAAACCTTGTGGCCTACTGTATCCTGTGTGCTGCCCTACCTGATTACTTGTTGTATACTGCCACTGGATTGCTGCTAAACCTCTCCTAAATTTTTTATCAATTTTCTTCCAATAAAAGTTACATAAAAAATGCATAACACTAAAGGACCATCCAATGTCTCTATTTCCCTTTTAGATCCTGCATAACAGTCATGGCATCACTTTGCTGTCTTTAGTTCTCATCCTGGTTTTATATCATCTTAAAAATTGTTTCTGAAAACAATATAGCATTACTCAAATTAACATACAATGTATAGCAAAAACTGGTTGGAGAAGTCTATATAAATATTTACTCAGTAGCCAATGACGGCGAAACTTTAAAAAGAAAACATTTAAAGGAATTCTTTGGACCAAAGTGTTCTAAATATTTAGATAAGTTTAAGAAAATAAGATTTCCTCTTTTATTGGCATGTAGGATAAGTATAAGCAACATTATAGAGATCTGCATATCAGTCTTTAATAATTATGGCATATTTTATTGTTTTATAGTACATCAGTGTTTGTAAGCTTTTTAGCACATTACCCCATTACATTGCCCTGTTATAATACTAATCAGGCCCTGGCTAAGCAGTTCATCTTTGACATGTTGATATACTGTGAAACCTGTGTAAGCAGTCACGTGTTAGCTGTGGTCATATGTCCCAATGGTTAGCTAAGCCTCAACTTCTGAGCATTCCTTTATATTAGAGTGCATCAGCCACTTGTTATAAGAGCCCTAAAAATAGTAGTTTCTGTGGGACCATCAACAGGTTCCAACCATTTTTACTTTGTTTTAATGCAAATATGCTTTTTAAAAGATCTGAGCATTTTGCTATCAATATCAGATCACTGTATTTAACTGTATCATTCTATTTGACATGTTTCCTGTACTTAGAATGGGAAATAGTGTAAATGCAGTGTAGTGAATTTAATTATTGTAAGTGGTTAATGTCCAATCCTTACTGATGCCTGCCCGGCTAATTCCTACCATACAGAATTGAATTATGGACTTCTTTTCCCACAGCTTCCCTGATAACACAGGCATTAAGGCTCACAGAGCAATATGTTTGTTTGGCCACAGTAACAGGGAAACGGCATAAGAATAGCATTTTTTTTCTGTTGTTGTCTGCATAGTCACAGCTGGACTGGAGTTTTTTGTTGTTTTTTTAAAATCTGTTACTTTGCTGAATGATAGCAGATGTTGGGGCTTTACAAGTCGGTCTCTCCTGTTGGAGAAGAAATCAACAACTGTATCCCTGAGTGTTTTTTTCCATGTTTGTTTGTTTTTATTTATGCTTTATATACCAGTCTTTGAATAATGGTGGTCAAACAGCAAGCAGGCAAACTTTATCGGGAGTCTTAGCCAAAACATCAATGTTTTATTCTCAGGAACCAACTCTTTCCTAGGAATTTATTTTAGTTTGTACAGAGATTAAAGCTGCCTGCAGTTGCAGGGAATGTCAGTTCAGATCTATTAAAGTTCAAGCCTCTTCCTCATCAGGTGCCTGATTATTGATCTCCTAAGTCTTTTAACTGATAAGGTACACTGTCCTTTAACCCAACTAATAGTAAATGGGGACCAGCTGGATGATCAGAGATGGAGTACTTCCACTGTGCTCCACCCCTTTTACCCTTTGTAGTCACACATCTGATGTACCTCCACTGAGCTTGCTGCCCACTTTTCATTTTTGTTGTTCTTTTAATAAGCTTGATAAAAAGGATCAGAAAGATTTTTGTCAATAAATGAGCTACTTTATGTGGTCATATTTAGCATATAGGAAATTGGGATTTTTTTTAAAAAAAGCTCCATTGCTAGAAAAAGGACTACAATGCTAGAAAAGAAAATAGCTTCCTGTAACTTTGTTTTTCTGAAGATGATATCTTACAGGATTCATATGTTGGATCTTAGTTTCCTAGTGCTAGAGAGGCAGAATTTCCAAAGCAATGGTTGGGGTGTGGGCTAGTCTCTTCTCCACCCTTTATAGTGATTGATCATACTTATGGCTTGTGTTCAGTGTGGGGTCTCTCATTTGAAGCAATTTTCCCGAAACCTAATATCCATTGGTGGTAATCGTATTGTGATTCAGTATCTTCTATCTGGCTGAGAGCTAAGAATGCACCAGCAGGGAGCTAGAGTTGGAAGTAGAGCCTTCATCAAGGTTTTCAAAAGCTGTGTTTTTAAGGCAAGTCACCTAATCAACCAGGAGGGTGTGATGATTTGGGGAAACTGTCTTTGCAGTTTATGAACTGTGATTGAGATTATGAACTGTATGTATCGTCACCAAAATGCAAAACCCATTTTGATTGCAGCACTTTGCCTTCTCTATTTCCAAGAGAGTGGAGCGGCAAAGGCATAAGAAAAAAGTTGTTGCCTTAATCGCTTAACCATTAAAATGTAAAAAACGAGAGTCCTGTGGCACCTTAAAGACTAACATTTCTTCGGGCCAGAGGACTCTCGTTTTTTTGCCGTATATAGACTAACACGGCTACCCCTCTGGAACTTGTCATTAAAATGTAATAACTCTAGACAAAAGAGTAGTCCCCAGGGAGAAGTTGCCTGCCAGTGAAGTCACATGGAAGGACTTTTTGTTCACTGTTGAGGCTGATCAGGGAGTCACCTGACAAAGCAGACCGAAAGGTTATAAAAGGGCAAGAGCTGCTTTTTATGTTCTCTCTTCTTTCACTTTTCACTTGTGTAAAATGAAGGTTTCTGCTTCCAGAGCCAGACCAACAAGGGGAGCGGCTGCCTACATGAACACAGATGTTCTCAAGGGGAAGTGTGAGCTAGAACGAAGGGGGAAGCATGTAGGGTGTATTGTTTTTGTGTGGATCTGTGTAATACTTGTGTGGTTATGTAAAGAGTGTTAATATGATTGTATTATAGGCAATGCCTGCTATGTTAGAAGGAAACCAGAAGACTCTCACCTTTGTGTGGAGTTCTAGGAGAGGGTCTGTTTAAGCTATTGGAGTATTTTGGGAGGCAGTGCAGTGGACCTGGGTGGGCTGAGGAGTTTCATTTCTGTGAAGAGATAGCAGATTGAGAGTTGGTAACTAGGAAATATGCCAGGGAGGCCCAGGGAGTAAATTGTGGAATAGCTTGCTGAAACCAGGAAAACTTAAAGTATTCTGGGACATAGAGGCTGAGATTCCCTTTACAACAGTTTAGTTGGTGGCCATCAGGAGGAGCCTGACCAGATCTGTTGTAGAGGATGCAAATGTTTTTGAGTTACCACAGAACAAAAACATATGTACGATTTTCTTTGTTCTTTATACTGCTCCTCTGCCGACCCCCACCCACATGCTCAGGCTTCGCAAAAGCCAACTAACTTTTTCATCTTTCAAAAGAAAAGAGAATCCCATCTGTTCCTGAGTCCAGCCTAGAGAACTGAAATGCCCTCTCAGCATAAGTGTACCATCATTACTGATCTGCTGTTTCTAATCCTAATGAAACATCTACGTCTATTACTGGAACTAGTGGCTGACAAATATCAGAGCGCCATGTTTAATTGCCTCTGCAGTTCTAGCACATGGATCAAAGACACTAAGTTTTGTCGATAACTTATTTTTGAGAAGAGGTTAATTTTCTGATTTTTAATTTTTTTTTATGATATTGATATCTTCGTGTTAAGCACCTTTTAAAATAAAGATGGCTTTTTCTAGGTAATGAGTATCTTCTAATGTACTCTGAGTCTTATTTCTGTAACTGAAACCTTGCCTGATCCTTTAACATTCTATGTACAAGAAGTACCTGAGATTAATTTCACAAAAAGCATATTCACCCACCTTCAGCCCCTTTGCTTCTCCTTGATTCAAGAAACGTTTCAGACGGTCTTAGCCTGTGCACAGTGATGTTGGGGTTTCTAGTCCAGAGGTTACCCTGGTTTCCTTACATGAATTTTGGTAAAGTTCTGTGCCCTTTGTTATAAAGGAGGTCAGACTAGATGATCACAGTGGTCCCTTCTGATCTTGGAACCTATGAATGCTTGAAAGAATTGGGCCTGCTTCTAGTCTTACTTAAAAGTGATGGAAGTCCTCTGCCTTCAGTGGATTTAGTTCCAGTTCCACTGACATAAATGTGGTCAGAATAACTGTCTTTGTGCTTCCCTCTTGGAAGTGATCACAGGATTTGAAGAACAGTGGCAACTGCCTCCCTCCCTGCTCATCTTCCACACACAATGCAGACATAAATGTTTTTTTGTTTTGTTTTGTTTTTCTTTGAGGGATATTTGAATGTATCTGTTATCATATTTGTGTCAGATTTGTTTGACTGGTTATTTTTTGGTAGGCTCGTACTGCTGACTGAGATTTTTTCCAACTAGTGTACAGACCTGTGCAAATTGATTTCATTCACACATCCGCAGCTTGTACGTCTTTGAAGCATTAATACATTGGCTCCCTGGCTTTGACACTTTGTATTTCCATTTATTTGATAGGCCATTGAAAATACAAGTGTACAGTAATAGGTGATTAACTGCTGTGCAGATTAATCTGTTTCCCTACTATAGTACTTTCAGTGGCCACTTATTAATTCATAAGATGAATCCCTATCTGCATTAGTAAAGAAACAGACAAAAATCACGAGCTTATTCAGAGGTCTGCATGGAGGTAATATTTTTGTTCAGGCATTTGAGGAAAAAAAGGGTTTTACAGCTGTAACATAATCAGTTATAATGAAGGTGAAGGCCTGCTAAAATAAAGGAAGAAATCAATTGCATAATAAGACTGTAGAGAAGTGTAAACTACAAATCAAAGTATTTGTGTAAATGCTGAAAAGCAGCATCTATAAATAGTAATAAAACAAATAAGGAGTCCTGTGGCACTTTTAAGCTATGTCTACACTTAAAAAGTTAAGTCGACTCTGTTAAGTCAACTTAACAAGGTCGACTTAAAGTTCCTACGGAGTGCTGGGGAAGACAGACACCAGCGCTCCATGGACAGGGGATCCCCAGAGGTTCCCCTGTCCGCAGAGTGCTGGGGAAGAGAGCCACCGTCGGCTCCCGGAACAGGGAAGCGAGCCGCCAGCGGCTCTCTTCCCCGTGAGCCTCTAGGGCTCCCTTGTCCCCAAGCAGTGGCTTCCTTCCCCTAGCCCTAGGTTGACTTAAGGATACCCTTAAGTCAACTTAATGAAAGCCCGGTGTGGATATGGAGTAATTTAGGTCAACTTAAGGATTCTTAAGTTGACCCAAATTGCTAGTGTAGACAGTCTTAAAGACTAACAAATTTATTTATTGCATGAGCTTTTATGGGAGAAAATCCCACTTTGTCAGATGCTTGAAGATGGGGAACTTGCAGAATGGGAGAAAATAAATAAATAGTATAAATAAATAGTAATAGACAAAACGTCTGTTGATAGTATATGGAAAAGATATCCTCCAGTTCTGCAGAGAGAATTTGCCTCACCCATGTGTGAGCATTCTGCCATTCTAAAGAAGCAGTCAGAATTGGTGCAGAAGGATATGGAGCATGCCAAGCTGTGAAAGCAGTTACCTTGCAATGTGTCTCCAGGGAAACAAAGTCAGGGAGAAAGTGTAGGCTAACATGCCTTAAAATATGGACTATGTTTGTTTCCCCCTTCCACGGGAGGATTGTGCCAGTAGTTGATTCTGACCATGATGTAGTGAAGAGTCTGCATGTATTTAAAGCTTGGTCATTGTAAGAGGGCTCATCAGCTAACTTTAAAAAAAAAATCTAGTGCAGACTAGACAGGGTGGAGCAGGAATGATCACTGAATGGGGATATTCAGAGAGAGAGAAGATACTCTGAAAGTTTACAGGGTAGTGTATATTTGTAAGAATGCTGTTTGTAATAATGTTAAACCTGAAGAGTATTTTGTTTTTGTTTTTGTTTTTTTCTTATTACTTTTTGTAGTATGAAATTTGCCATAGTAGATGGAAGTCTGTTTGCCCACCCTCTATTATGCTGAGTGGTGAAAATGAAAATATATTTTACTTGTATAAAAAACATGACCTACTCTGGGTGAGGAAATTGTTTCAGGGTTGTATGACATGTGAATGTATGTTACTATCAATCCAAGGAGCACGTATATAGCTACTTCATTTTGTGTTACCCCACTAATACAGCTCATCTCTATCATAACTTTGGGGTACATTGAGATTTTCAAATGCTGCTTAAAACTTGAACTTTACATGTGACTCACACTTGAAAAATCCCTTGCTAAGAATAGGTACTATAGTTTTGGGAACTGTTTCAGCTGAAATATTATCTTTAGGGATATTTCTTTACCTCCTCCTTTTCTCTCTTCCTTTATGTTAAGTGTACATTAGAACACTAAATGCAGTTGGGCCGGAAACTTAGGAGTTGTCCATCTAGCTCCACATTCAGAGCCAATGCAAAGCTACTGTTGATTTGCATAGCTGGCAAGAACGTTTCAGAAGGACCAGTCTTCTCTCCTGTTTTTCCTTAACCTATAATTCTCCTGCTATGTGTTTAGCCTGGCTAACTGAGCCACTTGTTTAGTTCCTCTCTCTAACAGGATGGCTTGTTTCTTTTGGAGAATTATTTTTTCAGTCTTTGGAATGTGGCTCTCTTTCCTCTGCTGGGTTTCCTTGTTTTTCAAGGTGTGAATGGATGTGTTATGAATGAGATGTATATGGTAGTACCTTTTGTCTTTTGGGGTTTGTTTGTTTGTTTTTGGTTAATCGTTGCTGCATTTGTTCCCACCCAGAAAACCAGGAGAAAGACAAATGTACATTCCTGAGCAAAAAAGAACATTGGTGGCTGCTGGGGTACTAATGATTGAAAGAGCCAGATTAGCCAAACCCTTCTGGATCCACAGGGTGCAGTAAATTCGCAAATGAGACCCTGAGACATAGGAAGCAGGATTAGGAAACAGAAACCTCAGAAAAGGGGTGGACTCATCAGGAAGCCTGAAGCTCTCAGATGGTTTGTGAGTCTGATATAACCTTGGACTTGCACCTATGTGTGTTCTTTCCCAGTTTTGAGGAGGACTAATAAAATCTTTTACTTTCCTTTACTCTGGAGCACCCTTTTTCTCTATATGCTGATCCACTTACGTGTTTTCTGTTGTTGTATCAGTGTAATTAGATCCTACCTTGGTGTTTCTGTCAGCTTATTGGGTATTTTTTTTAACATGGATGCCAAATAATCAGGAAAACAATATATAGGAGTTCGGGTTTTGTTTTTTTTCCTGCATTAATTTTTAACCAATGCTTGTGATGAACAGTTGAGAAATCCTTAAATATTACGCTGTATGTTTATCATCCTGAACATTTAGCTAGATTTATCGGAGCAACCTAGTAGAACAATTAAAATTTAGTAAAGCTGCACACAAGAAAAGAAATGAGCTCTATCATTTTGTGTAATAAGTAGGTCTGGTAAGAAAACATTCCCAAATGAGTGATGAGTTAAGTCTATATTCTGTGGAAAAGGTGAAGGTTTCCCATTATATTTTATAGCATATTGGACTTTTCCAGATCAGTTCCTTGGCCAGAACAGTGACATTGTCAGGTATACAATTACTGCCATTTATCTTCAGTGTTGTAAAGATTTTTTCATGACAGTTGTTGTTACTTTGATGAATAGATTGTGAAGCACAAAATTAGCTGCCTTAGGTGTTCATCCACTTTTGCTGATCAGTTTAGGTACTGACATCCCACCTCACTTCATTATCTGAGCAGCTGGTGACCATTAATGAGTCTATTCTCTCAAATCTCTGAGAGAGAGCAATGTGCTATCTATGATGAGTCTCCCTCATTCTAAAAACAAAAGAAAATTTGTGTCCCTTTTCCTGGGAACATAGTCTTGTAAATGAGGAAACAGAACTCAGGGTTGAAAGGAATACCACAGCCGGGAGAACCACAGATTCTCCTACCTGTGCCAAAAGCACATTTTGACATGCATGCTATGAAGGAGGGAAGAACAACAGTACAGATTTTAACCAGGCTGCAACCTTTTTAGTCAATTTACATTCAGGATTCCCATCAGGGGACAGCCCAGTGCAGTCACTCACACCCCATTGATCCTTTGCCACTTCTTGGAAGATCCCACGGCAGGGGGAGCAAATCATCACATGGGTGCTTCCACTCGTATGTTAGCATCCCTCCCTATTTTTGAGTTGAGGCAAGAGAGACCTCAACACCCAATAAGCACTGCCATCAAGCATATCGCTGTAGTAGTCCCCCACAGGATGAAGTCCCTGCCCCTGCTTCGTGTTTGTTTCCGAGGGGTTAGACATGATCGCCCCGTCTCCTCAGAAGATGCCCTCAGGATGTCCATTATGTTACCTTTTCAAATCTGGAGTGTAAATCAGTGAGTTCCTGCCAAAAGTTGCAACAAATTTTCTATAAGAACAAACTATGACCTCAGGGAGAGGGAGAATTCCAGCCCTCTAGTTGCCCAACCCCAAACCTCTAGGCTTTTCTTTTTTTTTTTTTTTGGGGGGGGGGGGGGTAATCAGTCTGGTTGAATGTGGAAAAATTCCTTCCCAGCCACAAAATGACGACTAGTACAGCCAACAGTGACCTAGATAAGGAAAGGAGGTTGGATTGACACTTGGAAACCTGTACCTAGAAGGTGGCTCTGAGCACATGGCTTTTTTCATGGTTCCAAATCTTGGTCCAAATCCTACAAGATGTTATGGTTCTAAATCATGGGTCAAACCTCATGACACCTCAAACCTGTTCCAGAAGTTCTGTGAGGCCTGAAATCTCTCAGGACACTGTCCATCCTCTCCTTTTGTCATCTCCCATCTTACTAGGCTTGAAGTGTTCAAAAATTATTACCTGTAGGGAGTAGGGCATATATTCTTCTTTCTCTTTGAAATTCTGAGTCTGAGCCTGCGTATAACGGCATGATCATGAATCGGTTACATCTGTGGAACTGGAGAGCAGCAATTTTTTTTCCTCATGCATGCTCAAAAATATTAACATCAAGTCTGGCTGCTGCTGTCTATGCTTTTACTTGTTTTGTGGATAAAGAGATGATTACATTTTGCATGGCTGTCAGTACAGCTCCTATCACAGCTAGTAAATTCACCTTTTAAAAAGCAATTTGGAAGCCATGGCTTCATCATGAGATGACGAGTTTAAAAACAAGTTGCCTATATTGATGTAGGAATGGATAATGAATTATTTATGTTGGAAATGAAAGCTGAACTTGTGTCAATTGTCTTTTTTGCACAATGAACTTCTCAACTTTCTTTTTAATAACTACAGCAGGACCAACTTTATACTTGGGCTGCAGTTAGCCAACCCACACATTCATCGGATTACATCGAAGGGAGGTTTCCAAGGAGAATTCCATCCGTGTGGCCACCGCCCAAACCTCCTGATGAAGAACCAAGACTCAAATATATGGAAGCAGGTATGGATGCTTGTAGACACAAGTTGGATCCAACACTTCCCATTGATGTCAGAGGGAGCTGTTGTGTACTCAGCATTTATTGAAAATTTATTTAGGTGACTATATATGGACTCTGGAGCATGGCTTCGGTATCTGTTTTTAAAGCTCTTCAGGGTAGAAGTATTGTTAGCCTGCATGAAATTCTCTGAAATTTTCAATAAAAGCATGCATTGTTTTGTTAAACACCAAGCTGTCCACTGACTATGCTGTACATACAGCAAACAGTAGTACACTTTGCCACACTTTGTCTTTCATTCTTCTGCAGCTTACAGCTCCTCATAGCCGTGATGTGGGGCAGTCTTCCTTTCTGCTGGATATGGCCTCCCTTTGAAGCCCATCAGTACTATTTTTAGTTATTACAGTGGCATGAGGCATATGCTGTCCCTCATGTTTGCTCCCCACAGTCCCACAAATTTGGAGGACTTATTTTAGTTTGTTGCTTTTCAGAAGTTATCGATTTACTTCACCAGCCTCTTTCCTTTTTTTATTTTCTTGTTTTAGGGAATTCTCATTACTCTTTCTCACTGTCTGAAAGCATATGTTTAAACTGATATAATTAAATAAATAGGGAACAATCTCTCTCTCTTTTTGGTAGGCTAGAAAAAAGCTAGATTACTGCTGAAAAGAATTTCAAGTTTGCTTTTAGTTAGCAGTCCTGATGAGAGGCAAATACCAGAGGTTCCAGGGGGCTTAGTTTTTGGATTAGCATCCAAGAGTTCTCTATGTTTTGAGGTTACATTCATCCCTGTGACCTTTATGGCAAGCCACTGGCTAGTCACAACTCTTCCTTTTCCCATCACTCCTGCCTTTCCCCAACAAATACGGAATTAGTCATTATTTCAACAGATTCCCTAGCACTGCTAGGCTCTGCATGGGTTGAGTCCAGCTTGTCTCACTTGGGGCCTTCCAAAAACAGTATGAGAATAAGGCCATGTCTATACTAGAAATGTTTTGCCATTGCAGGAGTATCTGTATGCTCTACTGGCAAAACACTTCCAGTGAGTATGTAGAGTATGTAGCTTTTACTGGGAAAACTGCATTGTTGTTGGCATAGTTCATTCCAGCCCTGCTCTGTGTTGAGCAGAATAAACTACACCAGAAACTGCAGGGTTGCCAATATACCTGCATTTGCACCAGAGGCTTTTGTCAGTATTGCTGTGTTGGTCTGTCATCACATCCTTGACTGACAGAGCTCTGCTACCAGGTGTGCAGTGTAAACATGGCCTAAAGTTGTGTGTCTTGTTGTGTTGGAGACTGGAATATAGTGCCGAGTTCCAAAGGAGTAGCCATGTTAGTCTAGTCCAGCAAAACAAACAAGGAGTCTAGTGGCACTTTTAAAGACTAATAAATTTATTTATTGAAAATAAATTTATCGATAAATAAATAAATGTTAGTTTTTAAAAGTGCCACCAGACTCCTTGTTTGTTTTGCTGGAAAATAGTGATGTCAGGGGCCACTCTAGTTATAGGCAAACTAGAGATCTGCCTAGGGCAGCAGCAGGGCCAAATCTGCATGGGGCCAAGACCCGCATGTGTCACTTCTCAATGCCATTCACTCACATTTGACTTAGTCACCTTCTACCCCCCAGCATGACAGAAATGTACCTGGGCCAAACCTGAGTGAAGCTGCATATGCGTCCTTTGCCCCCCACACTTTTAAAGACCACTGGACCGTCAAAAGACTTGCCACCTCGAAAAGTCCCCATTGGGGGGGAGTGCCTTTCTGCACACCCCATCTCCCCCATTGAAAAGGTCTGATTTATTTTGTAGAAAGGGAGGGAGGTTCTGAAGATGTGCATAGGGTGGCAAATTGTCTTGAGAGGCTGCTGAGTATTGCCTAGGGCTCAGCAAAGGTGCTGCGCTGAAAGATCTGGTAATTGAATTTCTTCCTAGTCCCTCTTAGGGTCGTAGCCATGTGTTTGTTGAGATTTAGCATGTACGTGTGTGACTTTTTTCCTGAAAGGATTTGGAGTGTAAAGGCAAAGTTCTGATGTTACAGTATGAACACTGCACTGTCCCTCAATTTACTTCCAAAATATCAACTGCAATATAAGCAATCTAGTATATAGTGTATAGTTAAATAAAACCTACCCTTCTGACATAGACAAAACGTTGAAGCCTTGAGTTTCAGGAGGTTTTTTTGCTTTATTAATCCAAATTATATATGTTCTCACAAAAACATATTATGGGCATCCAAGTCTCTTAATTTCAGTTGTTTTTTAAAAAGTTTTCCCCCCTCACTATATAGCATTCTGTTTATAGAGCTTTAAATCTTTCTTCAGTTAAGTCACTTTACTGAGAACTAATTAACAACTCTGGTGGATACAGTACTGGTTATCCAAGGAAAGACAATGTATTCGGTTAAATCAGAATACTGTAAAAATCTTACACTTTGAAGAGCTATTAATTTGGAAAACTTGGGGGGGGGGGGAGGAGAACAAAAACCAGTTTAGTTTAACTAAGAATACTGTTGGCTTAGATCCTATATTGCTCCTCTTAGCAAAATTCTGTTTATTTTGCCTAAAAAAGGTGAATTTGATTGATTTGCTTCTGCTATTATTTTCTCCCACGAAAGCTCATGCGATAAATACATTTATTAGTCTTTAAAGGTGCCCCAGGACTCCTTGTTTGTTTTACTATTCCTTTGGCTCCTTGCTTTTTGACCCTGTGACCCTCACTCTCATTCCTGTTTTCTTATTTCTTGTCCTCCAAACTTATTTGAGCCTTGAATTCAGTAGCTTTTCCCCTTAGGCTGAAAGAGGGGCTTTTAGATGTGGGCAGGTTTATGCCCACCTGCCCCATGGCAACTCAATGGGGGTTCCTATCCATAGACTTTCACACTATTTTTTGGAAAATGTACTGAAACTGTCAGTGTTTTTCAAAAAGGATTTAAATATTTCTATCTTAATGGCTTTAATTTGTTTGCCAAACAGAAAAATAAATGAGGTAGTTTGGTTATTGATATAATTAATGTCCAGTATAAGTGATCTTCTGTACATAAAATGTAACATTTTTTTACATGCCTACTTGTAGAGGATAATCAAGGTGAGTCATTTTAAGTGAATAATGAAGACTTAAAAATGAATCTACCTGAGATTTGTGCCAAAATTGCATATATGAGGTGCATATGACTTCTGAAGTCAGAAATCCTGATCTTAAATCTTTAATTTTAAGAAATAAGCAAATAAATGTTTTCATTAGTTATCATAAATCATTACACTTATGCATTATGTATTTTCACTGCCATATTAATTTTAAACAATGTGCAAAATTAAAGAGGCAATGGGTAACAGGCAAGAGCTTAATTTTTTTTCTTATTACTAAATTCATGTTTATTCACTTTGTACGTTCAGCATCACAACCCCACAGCATCTTTAAGGTTTGAAGTGGTGCTGATCCTGTAAGGTGCTCAGTATTCTTACCCTAGGCCAGCAAAGCACTTAGTCATGTACTTGACTTTAGGCAGCACTAAGCCCACTGAAATCAATGGGACTACTTATGTACTTGAAATTAAGCACACCCTTAACTGCTTTGCTGGATCAGGGACAGTTGGTAGCTCAGTTACAGAATTTTGTAGGATCATTAAAAAGCTTACAGGAAAATAAAATATCATGTTGAATTAAATTAAATTAAATTAATTTTTTAGTCTCCCCTCTGCCCATGAACCTCTATTTGTTTCATAACTATTCAGTTATTGGACTTATCCAGAACAGAAGCATAGCACTTTGTCCAAACTTGATTTACAAAGAAAGACTGTCTTCATGTTGAAGGCACTGTGTAGATGTAAATGACAAAACAGATCCTGACCATGTCTGCCTTGACTGGTGAAGTTGATCACAAGAAGGTTACAGGCACTTAAAAGCCAATGATAAATCTATTCAGAAGCTGTAAAAGTATTTTCATATTTAATGTTCTGGGCCTTTATGAAGTAGTAATTCTGCTACAAAGTTAATTACAGCGTTTACTTTTGTCCAAAAAGATCTTTTAAATCAAGATTTTTGTATTCATTCTGAGGCTAGATAAATACAAAATTATGTGTATATAGTATGTCGATTATATATGATTACAAATGACATAAAAAGGCATAGTAATTTATACTTAGTCTTTATACTGTTGTTGTTATAGTTTAATTCATTATACACCAAATATTTTCAAAATATTAATTTTATGAGCCAAACTTTGCAAACTTTATTTTTTAATGTTTTAAATAGTTTAATTATATTCATATTTAAAGTGCATCCAATGCAAAAGTCTCTGGATGAATGTGCAATATTAAAAAACATTACAGACCATGATCATGTTGACTAACATCCGCTAAAGATCCAGTCCTGTTAAAACTGCTTCTTGACTTTAAATATGTGAGTTCAATAGGAGTTAAGCATGTGTATAAGCCCTGGCAGGAGTATTACCTTTCAGACATCTACCTCTTCCCCTTTTCTTAGCTAGTTGGGCTTGGGTCTCCAGTCCAGGCTTTTCCAGGCTTACCGGTTCAGTGCTCGTTCCATATCTGCTGTGTCTTCCTCTACAAAATCTATTTTCTTGTTCTCTGTCAGAAACACCCATCCTACACACTTATCCCTATGTGCAAATCTAAGAGAAGAGGCCTGCAGCTTGCTTTGACAGTCACGTGATTTGGTCTTGCTAAGACCAGTGAGAGAAACTACTGAGAGTGTCTGACTCTAGCACTCAGGTGCACAGATATAAGAAGTTTAACTTTAGCACATGAGGGTATGTCTACACTGCAATTAAAAACCCACACTGTTTTGTGCCAGCTGATTTGGGCTTGTGGTACTCAGGCTAAGCTGTGGGTCCTGGAGCCTGGGCTCCAACCTGAAAATCTGAACATCCACACTACAGTTAAATAGCCCCTTAGCCCAAGCCTGAGTCAGCTGGCACAGTCCAGCCACTGGTGCCTAATTGCAATGTAGACATACCCATAGTTACCACAGTAGTGCATGGAATAAGAAGCAGCCAGGATCCAAGTGCCGTTGATAACTTAGCAGAAAAGTTTTGGGTTAAAAACTCTTACGCTACATACACAGACTGAAATTTAGTGTGTGTCATTGGTAAGTGCTGGTAATATGTGTATGTCTAAAAATATGGAAAACAAAGAAATATAAAGCATTCTAAGAATTAGCACTTTCATGGGGTCTATAGAATCATCCTTAGAGATTTTTAACAACTTTTAAGGAATGGTGGCTAATGCAAAGCAGATTATAAACAAAACACTAGATCATTTTAAGAAAAAAAAATTCACAGGAGACTCCAGAAAGGTGTGTTGACTTCCTTTTGTGTTGGGAGATCTCAGAAGAAAATACCAATACCTTTCTAATGTTTTTAATTTACTTTTTAAAAAGTGCCTTCATAATTTAATCTAGGATGGTGGTAAAATCTGCATCCTAGGAAAATGGTCACAAGAGTTGTCAAGAGCTGATAAGAAAAGGCATTTCTGGTCACCAAAGTTACGTAGGGCAACCAAGGATTTGTGAATATCCTCAGAATGCAAACCTCATTGCTGAAAGCATGGCTGAATATGTTTAAAAATGGGGCAGACTGAATCCTTGATGTTGCTCTACCCCTAGCTAATTAGTAGCATCATCTTCATCTAATCTGTATCTCTACTTAAGCGGGAACTTTAGAAATGCTCTGATAAAACTGAAGAAAGAGTCAGAGCTGTGTTTTTTATAAGCATAATATTGTATCTTCAGCACATGTTGTTTCATTATATCCTCTGGCAACCTCAGGATGTATGACAGAAGGGAACTTAGTGAGACACCATGAGAAAGCAAAAGAGCCTTGGAACAAATGAGTAGTTACCATATACCACCTTCTGGGTTCCCTTTTGAGATCAAAGAATAGAACCTGCTGTGCCAGGTTCTGTTGAGAATTCAACAAACTCCATGATGACTGTTATCAAAGGCTGCAGATTTCTCTTTAGACAGGAAAAAAAAAAAGGACAGGTGGCCATGTATATTTTGTCAATCACTGGGAGGAGATCAGCCAAGAGCATAACCCTTGGTGGGCAAAGATCAGATACCATGCTGATTATTTTAGTCTGTAGCATATCAAAAGCCTCAAGGAAATCTGAAAACTCCAGATTCTGCTGGAGTTCCTTTCTGTCATCACCTAAATGAGCTTGTGTGAAAAAATCAAAACAAAAATACACAAAATTGAAAACAACCATAGGGAGGAATAGAGAGGTCTATGTTATAAAAACAGATTATAAAGAGAGATTCTTGAGCAAAGGCGGCACAGCTGTTTGTTCTAGAGATGATCGCACTCTGCCCTTTGGGGGAGGCATTAACAGTTTCTACTGAAAAAAGGTAATACCTTTCTGCTAGTCTTTTTTTCTAGTTATTACAGATGTGTGTCCAGGTCACAGTTAGCATTCCGAAGTTCCTCCTGTGCTCCTCCAGTGAATGAAGATCTCTGAAAGTCAGTTGTGCATGATGTGACATTTGCTTCTAATAGTCTTAGATGGGTACCGATTTACATGGCCAATCCAGTCACAACTTGGAGTGATGCATATACACTGAAATAGTAAATTTGTCCACATGAGAGACATTTCAACAGTAGCTCAAATTAACCAAGATTTGCATCACCCAAAGCAGTTCCAGCAAATTAAGTTGCTATTGTGGAGAAGAATGCCATAGCTATTGAAGGGAAAGAAGGATTCACATTTAAGTACTCAACTGGTAGCCTTGAAACATGTCTGGCACTGGTTCTGCATCTTGTGAATTGCATATTTCATCTGTAATAGATAATTAATAAGCCAAGATGACTTGATGGTGGTATATGGTAAATGATCATACTGAGGATTATGGACCACACATCATGGTGGTCTGCGTCCGAGCCATCGACACAGGGTCACTGTATAGTGCTGCCCCTGAGAGATGTCAAAATGATTTGCTTCCTCCATTCTCTATGTGCCAATTAAAGAAATAGTTCTGTTGCCTTTCTGGGAGCAAGGTGGATCCTGCTTAAACTGCTTGGTATACTTTGACTATCAATAGCACCCCATGTCACAATATTTTACAGATATTAATAAACAATCTCTGACCACACCCCTACCAAGTAGGCAGATATTTTCATATCATGATGGGAACCTGAGACACAAAGAGGTTGCTTAAGGTCAGACATGAAGTCTGGAAAGTGGAGAAAGGAAGCCAGAGTTTTCAACTCACAATCCTGTACTTTAACCACAAGACCATCTCTCATCAATAATTAAATAAAAATAGAAAATCTTCATTATTCCCTGTAAGATTTAGCAAATGACTTTCAAGTACAGTATGTGCACTGGTTGTTGCATATATCCATCCCTGCCAGCACATTCTGTAATTTCTTTTATCCAGGGTGCAATCAAATCCTGTGCTATAGAAAGAAAGCTGGAATGTACAGTGTGTGTTTCAAACAGAAAAAAATGATATTACCAGAATCAAGGTTTCCATTTAACTTTTTTGACTTAACCAACAGTCACCATTTGGACTGATATAAAGTTTTTCTTAAAAGGCAGCTCTCCAAAAGCTAATGTTGGTAGAGCAATGGTTATCCTGTCTTTAAAATAGGAAAGAGAATTCAGTTCTTGTTAGCATAATATTTTAATGCTCATTTGCCAGGAAAAAGAAAGAGAAATGTTCTTCATCTCACTGATATTTTCTTTTTCGCAGTGATCACTGTTGGTGAGCAGTAGTTCTATTTGAAGCTATATTTCATTGTATGAACAAGACTCTTTGCTTTAAAGGAAGAGTTAGCTAAGCTGTGCTCATAACTGTTCCCATTGGGTTTTCTCCTGATTCTTAGCACAGAAACTATGACAATGATTACTTCTAGAAGTGAAAATTGATGATTGCTTTAACTTTTCAGTTTGGCAGGTGGCACATTGCATATAATTCTGAAACTTATTTATAGCAAATTCCATACTGTGATGTTGGATGGTAAATTAATTCTGGGATAGGAGAACAGGTTCTTTATCTAAAGGGAAGCCAATCCAATCCAAAATCAGGGTTTTAAGAGAGATGCCCTTACTTCTGTGCAGCTCAGGTTAACCACTTTCACAGTATTATTCCCTCCCCTGTACCATAGACCTTGCTGAGCCAGTAGGGCTGGGGAAAGCTGGGGGGGGGGGGGGGCAGGACAGGATTGGAGTGAAAGTTCCATTACATTTCTCTCCACTGTCAAAAGCCCCATGGTAAATGGGAGGGGGAGAGGATTAATGTTGTACAGGCTGCATTAATCTTTATCTTGTCTATGGTGCCTCAGTGCTTAGGTCCCACTTTTTTAAAGGGGTGGGGGAAGTTTGATAAATATTACAGTGTGATGGTAGCCTGAAAGTAAGGGCGTGGAAGGGCATGGAGCAGAAAGTTACACAGCCACCAAAAAAACACCAATAAATGAGCCAACCCCACCAAAACCCAGGGGTTATGTGTTTTGTGTGTATGTGAGGGATTTCCCCTGGTGTCCTCTGATCACGAAGGATCTACAGAGTTTGGGGAGAGCAAGTGGCTATTCCATAGGTATCTAGGCTAACCTCTTAACGGAATAATATGGGATGAATCAAGTGTGGGAGTTTTATTCATCTTGTCCTTCCTGGGAGATATTCCATTGGAGGGTTGCTAATTCTCTCATTAAATATATTTGATTAAGGGAAAAAAATGTGATGGCAGCCATGAGGCTTATTCATACATAACAGATAAAATATTTAAAATGCTACCTTTTAATTAATGCTGGGTCTTAGTGAATGCTATACAACCCGGAAAGAGAAAGATTGTGGTTATGTATAATAACTATTACCTTTGTTTTAAAAAGAGAGCCATTCTTCTTGTGTGAAAAAGACCACCCTTATTTGGGTTCCTTTAACTGAAAGCTTATGCACCATCTTGAATGGCACATTTCTTGAAAAATTAGTGAATCTGTATTTCCTTTTCAATCCAGTATTTGAAGCTACCAGCTCGGAAACACAGAAACAATGCATAAAGGATGTGCAGCGAGTACAGGTAAGAGACTGTGTCTGGAGGTGGAACATCTAGTGTGTGTGTGTGTGTGTGTGTGTGTGTGTGTGTGTGTG
Organism: Pelusios castaneus; assembly: GCA_007922175.1. Taxonomy (NCBI): domain Eukaryota; kingdom Metazoa; phylum Chordata; order Testudines; family Pelomedusidae; genus Pelusios; species Pelusios castaneus. The sequence goes on along the minus strand of ML685870.1, from coordinate 1,102,148 downwards.
TGTGTTACTCCTTTTATAATATGATTTGGAAGCCAATGATTTAGCCGGGTTGGAAGCAATTCTTACGTTTCTGTAGTGTAGACTGAATAAATGGTGCAAATATTCAGAAATGTATTTTTCTTTTTCTTTTGTATTTATTTATTTCAAAATATTCATGCAGAATCCATATTGTATATTTAAATGAAGAGTTTCTTGGCTACCGACTAAAAATGGTCCTTCTGAAAAGGTAGTTTCTATAAACCTGTGTTACTGACCTGTGATATACAGGAGGTCAGACAAGATCTCAGTGGCTCCTGCTGTCCTTAGAATTCATGAATCTGTACCTGTCTGGCTTTTCCTCAGATGAACAGTACCCAGTGCTTGCATAACATTAGCCATTAAGTAAGTGCTACTTCCTTGCTGGTTCCTTGGTCAGTGAGTCTCCTGAATGTATGCTGTAGTCAGGTAACAAAAGCAAATGGCTATAAACTGGTCATCAGAAAGTTTACATTTGAAATTATACACAGGTTTCATACCATCAGAGGAGTGAAGTTCTGAAATAGCTTTCCAAGAGGAGCTGTGGGGGCAAAAAACCTTCCACAAAAAAAATCTACCAAGGCTCAAATGTATACCGCAATGGGTGGGATTTTCAAAAGCACTCAGCACTGGTTTAACACTGCTACCATTGAAATCAATGGTAGTTTTACCACTGATTTTTAAAGTAAGCAGAGTTAGTCCACAGCAGTGTTTGTTGGGATCTACAGGAGAAATTTTAACACTAGCAATTCAAGAATAGTAGTATGGATGGCATTTGTAAAACTGGAACCTTCATTTAATTATTCAGCATTGCAGATGCATTTTGTAATAAATTATGGTGTGGATCTGAAGTGAGCTAAGCTTGGATCTATAAAAGGGTGGACCTGCGTTGTAGCAGCCTTCATTGGCTGAGTGTAGCTCTTTAGTCTTTATAGGAAAATTTGCTCATTATCTATTGTTTTAGTTACCTTAATGCTTTATCCATTTGTCATTAAAATGAAATACAACAAACTGCACTAAGGACCTTGTTACTTTACCAAAGAATTCAGATTTAATGGGGATATGCTTGTGTTTTGTTACTAACAGAAAAGTAAAGTACCAGTTTACTGCCATTAGACAATTAGGAATTGTTGGAAATAATAAATAAAACAGGGTGGATGGTTGCGTTTACTATGGAAAATATGATATTCTGTGGCTTTTGGAATGTGACTTCAAACCTCTTCCTGACTCTGCCATTCAGAAATAAATAATATAAAACAAAACAAAACAAAAACCCTGCCTAATTAAGTACTGATGGTCAGAAAACAGAACAATCCCATCTTTCCTAGAATTGAAGACTGGGTAATAGAGCCTAATAAATTTGCTGTGTTAGAATGAGTGTTTAACTGAAATCTAAAAAATGGATTTCTTTCACTGTTGGTGGTATGTTTTTAGACTCTTTAAAACATGACATATATCTGAAAATTCAGTTTCCATTTCATTTTTCTTTCTTTTCTTTATATTTGCCATGTTCCCATATTTCCAACACTCCAGGTCCTGAGTTTTACATGGAAATATGTAGGTGTCTGAATAATTAAAAATCTCCCTTGTGTTATCTTTCCTGATTTCCTGTAATCTTTTCTCTGCCCTTTTTTTTTTGTTTTTTAAATAATTGTACTTTAATTTTAGCAGGTGTGGTACTAAAGGTTTTATCTTGTGTATGGTTTTAGACTATGGCTTGATCCCATATCCTCTCACTGTCTAAACTACCATTGATTGAAAAAGGGCCATGGGATCAGTCCTTCAATGTAATGTTTACTGGTCTGAGACTTTCAGAATTGACTAGGACATTTAGCCCCACAACTCCCTTTGAAATTAATGAATTATGTGGTGAAATCCCCTAGCAGGCTTTGAAAATCTCAGCCTACGAACTTTTAGTTAGTTAGTTAGTTAGTTAGATAGATAGATAGATAGATAGATAGATAGATAGATAGATAGATAGATAGATATTACATTTGATTTGCCAAGTTTTTTTTTTTAAAGATCTTGATCTCCATTTGTGAGTACTAATGTCTAATGTTCAGGATCTGGCACCTCTTTTTCTTATACTGGTTACATTCCCAGACTAATGTTCAGCTAACTAGTAGTTATCTTTTTCCTTTGACTTGACAAAGAAAATTGCTTCCTCACCAGTAGGAGAACTATATTAATGAGGGAAGATTCAAGTTCAGTGCGTGCTACTTCAGAAACTCCGACCCCAGGGCTAACTCCAGAGATGGCAAAATGGCTTCTGTCCAAGCACCAGACTGCTTTTCCTCAGGTCACTCTTTTCCTCTAAGCAGCATTGCTCACCAGGACATAAAATGTATCTGGTCAAAAGGGGTCACAGACCTGGCAAATAAAATTCCTACAGCTTGAGCTAAGTAACTGACGTGTGTATTTCAGTCCTGCCTGGTAGAGAACCCCTTCTAATTGACTGACTGTTTTCCCATTTCTATGCCTCCTGGGATAGAGTAGTCAATCAGAGCTGTTGCTGGAAGAAAGCAGCACTTTCCTTCCTTCCGCCAGGACCTGTAGAAGGAGTAGAAAGAGGCTTGTGTTGGGGAACAGATGGGTGACAGAATTGATTGAGGAGGCTGGAGGGAACAAATGACAGGAACAAAATTGATGGGGAATGGGCAGGCAAGGCAGATGTGACATCACTTTAATTTCTGTAGAAAAGTATAGACAACTCACATTTTTTCCAGGCCATTTTAAGCATTGATTCCTTCTTCTACTGGCTAACTTATCCCGCTAAACACTCAACCCCAATACCTTAGTTAATGTTCACAGAGTATTGTGCTATGGGCAAGAACGTAAGAGTTGTAGCAGAAAGGAACGTGTCTTATAATTGCAGCACCATTGCATAAAACTCTGGTTTTTTGCTCTGAAATGGATCAACCCAGATCCTAAAGATAGTAGATATACTAAAAAAAAACCACAAAAATTTCAGTTCCTTATAGTATCAAAAATTGATAGCTTAAACTCTCTCCTTTCTAAATATTTTGATATTTCTCCCTTAGACTCAACTTGAGTGCTTATCCAGAATATCACACATTTAATATTATGGTGCAAAGCATTTTATTTAAAGGTCACTACCCAAATGGAATTAATCTTTCTTCATTTTTCTGAAGATGATTTATCCTAAGTAATCTTATTTCAGGAAGTGGGATCACATTCCTGGATCAGTCCAGTTTTTAAAGATGTTGGCTATATGACAGTGTGCATTAAGTATTAAACTGCCTTCACATCTAAATACTTTGTCATCAAGAACTTCTGAATATCCTAGGCCCTAGGATTTCTGACTGTGTTATTGAGTTGTTTGGTACATGTCTATCCCAACCAACAAATAATCCTTCAACCAAAATTATAGGTCCTCTTGAAACATAGTGTTCTTTCCCAAGTACTACCAGCTAAACAATAAAATAATGTTGGCAGTTCTTAGACACTAAAGACAGGTTTGTAGTGCATGATCTATTGATGCATTTTCCAACAATATCAATTTAAAAAAATCTAGCTTTGAAGATCTCACATGACCTGGATCTTTTTTTTGCCACATGCAGAATACTTTTCTAATTTAAAAAAGATTATAAATTTAATTCTTGGAACATCTCCCCAAAATATTTTTAACTATAGTGCACTGATGATGCACAGTCTTCCTGGCTCAGTGGAGCCTGTTTGTAATACTTCTAACCAATCTTTGGGTAACAACAAACTACTAAGAAGAAAAGTTAACAGCTGTAACATAGTGGCAACCAGACGATTCAGATCTTTAGACTTAGAAAACAAACTACTGATAGTTTGAAATGTTAATGTGTCACCACTGAATTTGAAGAAGTGATCCACAAAACAGTAATTGTAAATGGCAATAGTGTGCAACAAATGTGCACAAGTGTGGCAACAAGAGTTCAACAAGTGAAGAGATCAGGAATACTTTAATACTGCGATAAGATCATATCCAAATAGCTTTGTCACAAGAAATGTATGCTTTAGTCTGGCCAAAACAGCCGCCTGAAATTCAGGGAAGGGAATCATTGGATTGTAGATCTTGTTTGAGGATGGGTTATCTCCACTGAGTAGGTTCTCCACCCCTGAGGCTGATGGAAGATCTCTCTGAAGAGGGAAACGGTTCCAAGCTGCATGTGACCAGCAACAGACATGATGAAGAAAACAACCAGACAGATGTTCCAAGAGCTGCCCCTGCGTGATAGTTTTTACAATAAGATTGGTGATATCCTGTGGATGAGTGGGCTAACATGGTTCAGCACCTGGAGAGTCCAGCAAAGACTGGAGGAGAGGAGAGGGCTTCTCTGCATGTGTAGATGCATTTATCAGACTCTTGTACTCACTGAAAAAACACTCCTTAGCGGGGAGGCTGAGTGTGAAAGCAGTATGTGGCTGATAGCTCTTTTTAAGCTACTGTCCTGGCCTTTAATCATGTTCCTTATTCAGCTGCTCAACCAGGAGACATCAAGATGGTCCTCATCCATTCACTCTTTGCATAGATCCCTCTGGTAAGTAGGGAGGGAAGATTGTGTAGAAACTATCGTTGTAGCTATTGGAAAACTTTGTCCCTCAAAAAGCATGGTTATTGCTGTGTAGATTTCATAGTACTAAACTGGCAGCAAGCTATATAAACTACACTCAGAGTGGTCACCTAGAAATTGTCTGGCACTGGCTATGAATGGAGTCAGACAAGCAGTCTTTTTGAAAGAAAACATTCCATTGCTGTTCTAACAGTTGCAACTGCATTCATTACTGATGAGATCTTTCAGGGTGAGTGCCAAAGTGGATCAATCTTCTGTATCCTCAATCAATGTAGCTGGATTTGGCATTCTGGGATTAAAAGGACTTTGCTTTTCCCTAGTGTGTTCATGTATGAACTAGAGATCCCTGGGAACTAAAATAGCCAATCAACAGTCATTTTCCAGGCAGTCCAATTCAATTAATTAAGCTTCAAGCTTCTCCATAGAACCATGCCCATGCACCTCAATCCCAAACTGGAAATGATCCCTCCACTTGCTTCTGACTGTCCTGAGTGAGACTGTGTAGGTTTATAAATAAGGAGTCCTGTGGCACTTAGACTAACAAATTTTTTAGAGCATAAGGTTTAGTTTTTGTGTAGCTTTAGTTTTCAGCGGTTTTTTAAACTCTTAAAAATCATTTTGCCTTCATCATGAAAAAAGTAAAGTCAAGATTTGCTGGGGACGTTTATGCTCTAATTGGCGAACACATGGGTTATGTCAAAGTTGGTCTGCTTGCTCAACCTTCGTATGAGAGATCGTGAGTAAGTGTACTCAGGTAAACCGCTTTCTTTTTACTTTTAATAACTAATAATCAAAAATGGACAGAAAGGAAAGAAGCTTTCAGTGTGACTCTGTGGATGACCCAGACCCAACAACAGTTGCTACTGAAAGATTCACAGGAAAGACTGAAATCCAAAGCCATTGCTTAGCCTGACAGCAGCTTCCCAGCAAGGGAGGTGTCCTTCTTGCAGATGGACATCCACTTGGATTAAGCTCTAGAAAGGCCTTCAGGTGTTCTGACTGGATGTTCAGTTTTTGTCCATCACTGGTGATCCTATAACACCTCTGAAGAGCTGCCTATATTGATGGATCTAACTTTGCTAACAAATAACCTCAAGAAGCTATGGAATGTGTCTATTCCCTTTAGAAATCCTCCAAAGCTTTTGCTCTTGTTTCTCAGAGTGATTTCCAATTTAAGAAGTAACTATATATTTCACTTAATTAGCACTAGTGGTGACATTTCAGTTTTTTATTCTCATTTTTCTGTATAGTATATAAAGTTTCTTGAGAAATCCTTGCAAATATTTCATGTATTACAAATCTGTAAGGCAAATGGATCAGGACTGACTCTTATGCCTTAAGAGACTTGACTTAACTTGAAGATGTCCCTTTAAGCTCTTTTACTTCCAGAAACTGATTCCCTAAGAAAATGTATGTAGGGAGGGGGAGATTGGAGAACTGCAGGAGATGAGATTGCTTCTTCTCCCATACCTGAATTTTGCAGTTGAGCTATTGTTTCTGCTAATTCCATGAGTTCTAATGGGCCTTAAACAAAAAAATAAAAATAAGTGTAGGGCAAACACAAGTGTAGAAAGAAGGGGGAAAGAAATACTAGGGAGAGCTTAAAAAGATAGCATCCTGAAGTGCTCCCTCACAGCCACTAGATGGCAATTATGGATCTTTATATAAGGGGAGTGCAAAGAATTTGCAGGTCTTTCCCTCCTAAACCCTTAAGGTATTTCTCAATGAGAATAAACAAATATTTTTCCGATTCAGACAGTTGTGCCTGGGTTAGTACTGAAGCCGTGAAAAATAAATCATCTATTGTGTTTAACCTGACTGAGACCGAAATAGGAATTGGAACATTTCTCAAAGTTTAGTAATAAACTGAGTCCTGTAAATAAAATGTCTTAAAAACTCTGCTCTGTTACCCTTGCATCAGCTAAGCAACACAATATGCTAAAAGCACAGACTTTGTGGGGAAATAGGGCTGGTGAATGATTTTGAAACATTTCTAGATGAATATATGATATAGCTGTAATCACTTACATGCCTTCATCTTGGGCTGGGGTGCTGATAGCACATCAAAATGTTTAAGTGGAAGACATTAGTTTTGTACTGAATATAAAATGCTTTCTTTTCCTTGAATCTTTTCCCACCTAGGATCCGTCACTGCTGGTGGTCAGGAGAGGTGGAGTTAAATAGGATAAGGAAAGTGCCTCTAGCACTATCTACTGGCCAATTAATAGAGATAATTAGAGTACAAATAATGGACTCATTCTTTTTCTTCTGCTCTTTTTTCATTTGGCCACTAAAAAAATATTTTTTTTTTAAAAGGGGGAAACAAAAAATGAAAACTTTTCACTTTCAAGAAATAACTTTTTGACAGAAAAAAATTTCAGCAGCTCAACTGAGTGAGGGTGCAGTCATTTCTTTTCAACAGCTAAATTGCTGAAATGAGCTTTCATGATCAAAATTCTTGGGCTTCCTGGATTTTTCTCTCACAGAGTCTCCCCTCTTGCTATTACATATCACAAGAAAGATTTTAGGAAGGTAGAAGGTATGATAGTGCTGCCCTACTGCGTGAGAGTTAGGAATGCCTCATGTAATTAGGTTTATGCCAACAGAATTCAAAATATAAATATAATTTTTGTGCAGGTGATATTTCCGTTCATGCTGTTGGAGAACTTGCTTTCCAGAACCTGGAAATTTTTGGATTGAAGAGTTTTTTTCAAGCAGAAAAATGCTCATTTGACAAAATCAAAATGTTCTGCAGGAAATATCTATTTTGATGAAATTTTGTTTTGGAAAAACTCTCAAAGCATTTTAATTCAATGATGTTGAAGTGTTTAATTTTGACTTTTTCATTTTCATTTGAAATGACTTTTTTCTTTCAACTGTTTTATATTTTATAATATAACATAGAAGTTTAAATGACATTTGGTCAAGGACTTTCTGACGCACAGCTCCCCTTTTCCCAGTCAGCTGCTCAAAACATTTTCAGATTCTTGTAACTTTTTTGGTGCAGAGGTAAAGAATATGGGGAATATGAGCAATGTGTGCACGCATGTGCATGTGTGTGCGCCCGTGTATATACTTCAGGCTATATGTGTTCATTCTGATTGTTCCCCAAAATGAAATATTTTGGAATATTTTGTGAGAAACATGAAGGTGACTTTTTTTTTTTAGCCCTGTTCTTTGTAAAAATAAGTATTCTGACTAAATTTCAAGACCAATACAAATTATTCCATTGAATTACTGAGAAAAATCCAATGGGAAATGACATTGAATTCATCCATATCCATCCCCTGTACATGTTTGCAACATATACATTGATGTATTTTGCTTTAGAGTGGGAGCCTAAAAGTAAGATTGACTAGTTGGTTTCATTTGTTTATAGTTACTATCTAGACTGTTTTTATTATCCAAAACTAGAACTGCAAAATGTAAGCAAGCTAAATAGTTTAATATAAAACACTCTTACTGATCTTTCTTTTTAATCAAAAAGCTGTTCATTGTAAGAGAAGAGAACTTATAGGTAAAGTATTTTAATTTTAATGAGCTTCACAGTATTCTTTTGAAATGTATATTGATATAAAAACAATTTAAAGCCTAAAACCCCCTTGGTCGGCCTTAACTTGTATATAGCTGTATATTGAATAATGTAACTAACATCTACCTTTGCTCTTTAAAATGGCAAGTATGGTTCTTTCAGATCAAAAACCTTTTGAGCCCCCAAAGAGACATAAATAAAGTTCATCTTCTTTGAGTGACCTCATTCTCGATGATATAAGACACATGGTAGCCTCTATTCTCACTTCACTGACCTCATCCACTTTTGGAGTAGTTAGAGAAACCCACCATTGACGCAGCCTCAGGTTTGGTGGTGGACGAATCTGCAGAAGCAGTTCTGCCCCACTACCCTTTTCCTACCTGAGATTCTTTATATCAGGTTCACTTTTCAGGGTCATGAGAGAACACCCAACCCCCTCTTGTAAGGAAAGATACACTGCATTACTGTAAATATTCCTTTCTCCCTACTTCTGATGCAAAAGAATTTTCTAACATGTTATGAAGGTATCTAGCACCAAGTACTTTGCCATCTGATCTTTCCACTACACCAGATTGGTGGAGTGGCTCTCAGTGACTAAGGCTGTTCTGCCTGAACCTGTTGATAGCAAACCTGAGACAGTGGCAGCTTTGGAGGACCTCCTATGGTTCTGTAGCCACATCTACACTGATGGCAGCAAAGTTGTAGCTGTTAGATTGATCTTTCTGGATCGACTTAGCATTCAGTTAAGACATGTTAAGTTGATCCTGAAATTGACTTAGTAAAGCATTCAGTTAAGACATGTTAAGTTGATCCAGAAATTGACTTAGTAAAGCTATCCTCTCAAGTGGCAGAGAGCAGTGAAGTTGCTGCATTGAAAGGAAATTAGGAAGGCAATGGGAGTTATGCAAGCTACTCAACTCTAATCAACTGCCACTGAATTTTCCTGGCAATGTAGACTGAACCATTGGTCTCAGCAGTCCACCTTAAATCTGGAAATCGCTTTTCCTCCTGAGCTTTCCATAGAGTCCCTGGATATGTTGTCTGAATATCACAAATCCTGGACAGTTGCCTAGTTTAAGGAAAATTCAATGCTTCAAGGTCCTGATCAATTTCATCTACAACCCAATGCTGAAGCATCAGGAGAAAAAATTCAAACAGGTTTGTGAGCTCCTCATATGTAGGTTGCATCAACATGGGCAGTTTAGAAGAGGAGGCTCCAGTCACTAATGGTTAGGAAAATCATTCCTAATGGAAAAGAAATTAATCTGTGGATAGTAAGACCATATATTAAAAGGAATACAACACACCTGCCTTTATTATTCTTAATACCTGAAAAGGAAATAGCCAGTATCTTTTGCCAGCCTTTAAATCTATTTTAGGCAAGCCAACATCTAAACAGAACCCAAAACTGGCAAAAGAGAATTTGTCTGTAGCATAGCTTGTTGAAGGTCATCTGTTTTATCAAGCATGCCAAAATGTTTGAGTCCATGGCAGGTCAAACACTGCCTTACTTCTAATCCTAGGATAGATGAGGTGCCAGTTGGGATGAATAAAAGTTACCAAAACTCCAGGACTTTCCTAACCTAAAAACTCAACCTACATACATGGGACAAATTTACATAAAAAGATGCAAAGAAGGGAGATTATTTATTTAAATAACTGATTGAAATGATCACCTCATATCAAGCAGGAAAGAAAACCAACAGGCTCCCCTCTCCTGATGTACTAAGAAGTATTTCATCCTCAGATCATCAGCTTCTTTTAGAGGCAAGACTACTGCACATTCACAGAATGTTGGCATAGGTAAGCATGATGATGTTACTGCATAATCTAGAAGGCACAAACTTTTCTAGCCCTAATTTGGGAGCCTCTCTTTAGTCACTAGTAGATTATCTGGCTTGGCAACATTGGCAAGCTAAGATTCTTTGTTCAAATTTGGTACAGACTAATCTGTCCTTCCCCCACACCCTTCCTACATTCCCACACTCTTCTCATTGCAGTGGGTGACACAGCAGCTAAAGCGAATAAGAATGTATAGAAAAGAAAAGATGGGCAAGTGAATTTGGTTTCTGAGTTCTCTGGTTGATCCCATCCTGTTTTCAAACCTCTTTACCAATATGTGACTACACAACTATAGCTGTGATGAGCAGCCTTATTGTTTATAAAGAATACTTCCTGGCAAAAACCCTCATTGGCATTCCCGTTCACTGAAGTTACCAAATAAATAAATATCCTTGTGCTATCTTGGAAAGTAGTGCCATGTCAGTGGGATGTGATAATGCTTGCTTGGCTGGTGTTCTGTCCCTAGAGTGCTTACGGGGTGAGGAGACAGCTGATTCATCTATGGTGTCTGGGGTTAAATCAAACACGTGAGATTCTTGATTGTAGCAGAGTTAGGAGAAATCATAAAGGGGCATATTTCATTTGTAGTGCACTTACTAAGGGTATATCTACAATATAAGCGCTAGTAGCTCTGTTGTGTAGACATTTAGTACAAGAATGAAAGGAGTTTTCTGTTGCTGTAGGTAGCTAGTTCAGAATTCTTGTGTCAACCTACCTGTGTCTACAGCAGGGGTCAGGTTGACCTAACCTAGGTCTCACAGGGTGTGACATATTTTACAGCCCTGAGCAACGTAGCTAGGATGATGTAAGTTTTAGTATAAAGACTTAAAAACCTTTGGATTTCTTGTAGACAAAAAAAAAAAAGAAAAAAGTTTTCTAAACTTTTTTCCCAGTGTGTAGGACTCTATCTTTCTGGGTTTCTTTGTAGTTGCTACAACTGTGATCAAAGGTCAGGGAAAGATTAAAAGAATACATCGGTGTCAGGAAGGGAAGTCTTATTCTCCCCTAAAATCTTTTCAGTACCATTAGGAATCCTAAAAACTGTTCAAGGAACAGCTGGTTAACACTTAACATTAGACAAGACAGAGGTGATGCTGGTCAGCAGAGGAAATAATTTTGAGGTGTCAACAGCCACAGAGTGCTCTACCTTTGGCTGAAGGCATGCATCTACAAATAGTTTATGCGTGCTCTTGGATTATTCACTGATGCTAAGCTATCTCACATAGAAACAACTGCAAGTAACTTTTTCAGACATTGCTGATTGGCTAAAAGACTTTGTCCTGTCTTGGTAGATGATGACATGACCTGTTTGTTAGTCATGCTGTGTTACTTCATAGCTGAAAATATAGGAATGTGATATACCTTGGCATGAAACTGCTTGTGTTTTAGAAAACACCAGCTAAAACAGAACTCTGTGGCACATCTCAGGAGCGTGGGCTATTGTGAGCATATCAAACCTGGTCTCCACTCTCTACACTGGCTTCCCATCAAATATTGAACCATGGTCAAAGTCTTAGTTCTTAGCTTCAAAGTTTCTTGATGGCTTGTACTAAATATTTAAAAGGTTGCCTAAAGTTTTGGGATGAAGGCTATGGTTGACAGAACTGCTCCTCTGGCACTAAAGAACAAAGGTAAAGCTTGTCTTTTGGAGGGGCAAGCCTGAGAGACTGTGAAATGACCTCCCAGAGGAGTTGAGGGTTATCACAAATGTCACCACCTTTGGCTCCAAAGGTCTTTGACCTTGCTTTCCCTAGCAAACACATCTACGTTGCTCTGTTTTCAAATAAAATCCCACGACAAGAAAATACTCCAATGTTCACGCTTCTTCCTCTTGTGAAGAAGATGAGAGAACAAATACGACAGATATTAACTGTGTTGCTTGATGTATCACTGAAAGGTGCTCCGTTACTAAAGTGGTGAGCATACTGTGTGATATAAGAACCTACATAGAATAGTGCAGTCATGCAGAGAGGGGCTTATTTTGCTAATCACTGCTCGTCAAAAGTCACTGAGAATAAACAAATCAGAACTTCTTACAATTTGATAAAATGTTTCCTGCCAGGAAGCCTTTAAAAATGCAGGATTCAAAGCCAGAAAGCACAAAAGAAAAACTGTATTTCACTTTTTATAAGGAATTCATTCTGTCAGCAACATTGGAACAGAATTATTTTTCAGGAATTAAGTCTTTAATCAGTGACTTATCTAACAAGTGAAAGAGCAGAGTAAATATTCCACTTCTATTAAAACATTTACCTCTGATTTGATCTCTGTTTTTCCCCAGGAATAACCAAAGCCCAGAGGGGTAGCCATGTTAGTCTATTTCAGCAAAATAAACAAGGAGTCCTGTAGCACTTTTAAAGACTAAGAAGTGTATTTATCATATGAGCTTTTGTGGGGAAAAGCCTAGAGAGTAAGCTGTGCTCTTCAGATGCCTCCTTTCCCAAACCTGTGGAAAGCTAATGTGTTAGATAGGAGAGGAAAGGTATCTTCCAGTAATTTGAGCAAGAGACTGGGAATCAGGCTTTGCGGCAATGACTTTTCTTGAAGCCACAAGCAAGTTAGTCATTTTCTAACAGTGTCTCCAACTGTAAAAACTAGAATAGAACGATTCATATTTATCCAAGGCAAGCAAGAGGATTAATTAGATACTATTATGAAAAGTGTTTTGAACATGAAACCAATTCAGTAAATACTCAGCAGTAGCATTGCATTGAATAACATTTAACAGCTCCAGCTGCAGCACGGGAGACTTAGCTGCCAAAATACGATGTCTGCTTTCTTTATGCTGAGCAGCAGGTCTCAGAATAGATTTTAAAACTAATTAACCTTGGACCATTAGGAATCTGAGAGGTTATCAGTTTTTCCTATCTGAAAGGACTAGAACTCGTCGGTAACTTACGCTGTGCTATATTATCACAGATGGTCAAGACCTGCAAGCCTGTCTTAGGTTTTGTGGGAAAATGTATTATTCTGTGCACAGAATGGTTAGAAAGAGTGCCCTCTTGCTGCAAACCTGAGAGAAGCAATACAATAAAGTTTTGGCTAAAATACCAGATGAAAAATGTATCCTTAGTGTCGAATTTATGGATCCCACTCCAAGAGGCAACTTCATTTTGAACACTAAGTAACACATTGCTGGAGATACTCAGATGTGGACAAATGCAGTATGGTGGACTTTAGTCTGATACTAGAAAATGTTAATTTCCAAAGGTAGAATGTAATGTTTTTTTTTTCTTGAAAAATTACAGATTATCTTTGATTTAAGAACGGCAGTTCTGTTTATTTTCAGAAGCCCTAAACGTACATTATTTTCTCTCCCTCTAATTCTGTATCTCAGGCAGAGTATATTATTATGCATTCATACTTACTTGCTTCTTCCCTATTCTTGAATCATACATGCTGCATCTCACCAGGACAAAGTGAGGGTTAAGCTTCCACCTTTCTTTCTTCCTTTACAGAAAGAAGACTACCTCAAAGTACCCAGGTCCTGGGTAAGAAGTCTAAGCAAGACAGAGGTCCCTCAAACATCTCTTAAACCACAGTTTTCAGCTGTGGAGTTGTCCTTTGGACTTTAAAGTGGACCTTTTTTCATGATCAGTCTTTTACCTGGGCAAACCTTTCAGGTTCCTGGGAAACTGCTTTTATCTGTGTTTACTGTGCAGAAGAAAATTTTCTTTCTTCTCTATTTCCATGAAAAAGTTACCTATTTTTAAGTCTCATCAACCAATGCTTCTAATCTTTCTTCCCACTTAGGGATATAAAAAGCTTGCTGTGGTTTACACAAATTTGGGTTTTTCCTTCAGTGCCTCCGATTTCAGATCTATTTGCCATGGGAAGAATATCCCAAAATATGGGAGAGAAATTTGAGTGGTTTTTGCTGTGGGAAGGGTTTTGGGCTGTCATTTTAAGGAGCAAGGTGAAAAATGTCTTTACCTCAAACATACAATTATGACCTGTTCTTGAATCAAAGGTAATTTGGTTTAATATTTGTATGAATTATTAGATATAGAAATTCATGTAGTTAAATTTTAGTTGTACTAAGCAGATCCTGAAATCTTTTTAACTTACAGCAAAAGAACTGAAGGGTCAATGACTGTAATTTTAACCAGACAAAAATTATTTGTATTTCTAATTGGGGGCACCCATTATGTACCACATATTTAAATAATCCTTAAAACATTTTTGGAATTTTTGGTTAGTATGACTCTTACAGAATTGAAAGATATGAATGATTCAATGTTTTCTTTCTGGTTGAACTCACAGGAAGAATTCCAGTTTCCCCTAATGAGATTTTTAGATTCTATAAACTAAACTAATCTTTTAAGGACATTCTAGGAGATGTTTCAAAACCAAATCAGTTTGTATGTTGAAGGTCATTATCTTGTTTTTCTTGAAGCAATCCTTTCATCTCCTTTCTAGAGAGGGAATGCCTGAAACAATTAACTGAGTCAAAATGTTCTAGCTAGGGACATATCTTGGAAAAGGTTTGAGTGTTAAAGAAAATGATTCCAAATACAATATAACCAAACCATACATACTGTTTTCCCAAATAAATTTAATTTATGTAAGTGTCTCTAAACACTCATCAGAACATTTAGAGCTAGGTTACATGTGTTCAGATGGTACAATCATTATGGGACCTGGTAGGTCGCTTCATTTTAAAACAGTAACAACTCAACAAGAAATCCATGCTCTTCTTCCTCATTATGTAACATACAATCTCAAAAGACTTCTAAAACAATCCCCAAAATTATGTGATACAGTTCTGCTGCACCTTCATTTGAAGATGACCTCTTTTAAGCTACCATTTTTGTTTCCCTTTGAGTAATTGCTTAATACATCATTTAATTGCCCAATGACTTTTTTATTGGGATCATGAAGCTTTAAAATTCCTCTTTGTTGCAACAAATTTTGCAATGAATTCCATTATGTAATATTGCGTTCCAGTACTTTTCTGCTGATCAGGAAGAGTTTTAATGTTCTAAAACTGTCTTTTGTTCATGGATATGGTAACATGTTTGACAGCAGACTTAGAAGTGGCCCCATTTGTTAATTAATATTAATAGTTGTGATTCTTCCCCAGGAGATTAATCATTGCCTTATTAATTTTCTTAGAATATTCATATAAAATAAAATGGAGCAAGTTAATCTCTGATGTAATTCCATTGATTTAAATACGTTTAAGGCAGGGATGAAATTATTGTTTTGGGGACAAATTGGGAGGCTATATCTTTAATAAAAATGTCTGAGTAAATATTATTTAAACGTAAAATAAAAGTGTCAGTCAGTGAAGATTACAGTGGCTGAAAGGGGTTCGTCATATTTCTCAAGTGAATTAAGATTTGATTAAATCTTTATAGGTATTTTGTATTTATGATAATCTTAGTATGTGTGCATATCACTTTTATCTTTTGAGAAATTAATCTCTTACTGTATTCTGCATACACCAGAATAATTGTGATGGGTCAAGTTTTGTAATATTTGTCCTTTTCATGAGACTTTCACATTCTAATCCAAAATGTTTCTCCTTTTATAATATAATAGATTTTTTCAATAAAAGTGTTGCTAATAAATTGATTGAGTTTTAATAGGATGCTTAATGAATTAGTTACCCACAGAATATTCTGTCTCTGAGTTTGAAAGCTATAAGCTAAGCTATCTTTTTTTAGCCTTTTTCCAGGTTACTGATTAAAGCACTATGTCATTACTGGTTGAGCTGTCTGCTCTCTTTGGCTATGTCTACACTTACTAAAGTTAGTTTGAATTAGTTAATTCGAACTAACTAATTTGAACTAATTTTAGTTAGTTTGGATTAACTTAATTCAAACTAGAAAAATTTAGTTCGAACTAAACAAGTCCCATTCATGGCACTTGCTTAGTTTGAATTACCGAATTGCATTGATTTCAATGGGCCGGTTAGTTCGAACTAACATGGCCACATTGGTTAATTCGAACTAACTAGTTTGAATTAACCCTTAGTTTGAATAGCCTATTCGAATTTATTAGTTTGAATTAAGGAAACCCTTAATTCGAACTAATGACAGCCTAATGTAGTCATGTCTTTAGTTAGTTCTAATTAAGCTTCCTTAATTCGAACTAACTTGCCAGTGTAGACATAGCCTTTGAGATTCAGTTCATCTCAAGACACCACACATGATGATCCAGTCCCAGCACTAACTTGTTACCTACATATTAAAATCTGTTAGAGAGAACCGTTTGCCAGTATTCATAATTTTTTATCCGAATTGCTTTCTACGAGACAGTGACTGTTGTAACTTGATGTAGTTTCCTCATGATTGAATAGCATTCTGAGTTAAATTCACTTGCTTCTATTTAATTTTAGTGAATGCTTTAGGACAGCTGGGAAATCCCAAGATAAATAAATACCTGAAATGTTATGTTCAGAAAACATCTCTATGGAAACCGTTTTAGTAAGCTATGAACATATGCTACATTAATACTCCACAGCTGGTAATGAGAACTTTGCTTGCAAGAAAGAAAATTGTTTTTTAAATATTTCCTTGTGTCAAAGTATCAGATGACAAGTATTGTCTTCCTGAGTGAGAGGCATAAAGGCTAATCTTCTGTTAGGCAGTCCATATTCATTTACAGGTGCCTCTGTAAGACTTAGCGTCTTTTATCTGGATAAGACAAATATTCATGAAGCCTGAATTTCACCTGTCAGGTTTACCATGTCATAGAAGGGAGAGAAAAGGCACAAAGATGTTGTAACTTGCCCAAGGTCACCAAGGAAACCTGTAGCAGAGAGGAGGATAAACATTGCATGTCCTGAATATGTAAGGGTAAAACAGCCTGTAAAACACAATTTAACTGACTGAGACTCCCTGTTGCTGATCTGTTAGCGCAATCAAAAGAGAAAATCATTTTTCAAAAAAAGTCCTAAAAACTTAATGAAACACATCAGTTAATAGAAATTATATTCAATTTTAGCATTCTTTTTTCCCTTAAATCTTTTTCTGGGAATGTCTGGTTTAAAGCACTGCAGATCAGAATTTCTGGTTAGTTCTTTGGATCACTGTGCTGGCTAAGAACCAGGAATTACCATTTGCTATCACTGGGCTACATTATTTCTTTGATACATTTTGATAAAGCGCATCTTGATTTAAACTGAATACACTCCATTACTAGTATTTATTTAGGAACGCAGAAACTGGCATATTAAATAGTCCATCTACTCCAGTAATCCATTTCCAACAGCGGTGAGAACCAGATGCTTCAGAAGAAGCTGGAAGAAGCTTCAAAGTTAGCAGTTTAGAGAATAACTTTCTCATGAAGAAATTTTCTCCCTAATCCCTTTTGTTAATAAGTTCCAAAGGGATAGCTGTGTTAATCTAGTTCAACAAAACAAACAAGGCGTCCTGTGGCCCTTTTAAAGACTAACCAATTTATTTTTCATGGGAGCTTTTTTGAGTAAAGTCTCATTTTGATGAAATGGTACTTCACTCACGAAAGTTCATGAGAACAATAAATTGGTTAATCTTTAAAAGGGCCACAGGACACCTTGTTTGTTTTTCCTTTTATTAATAGTGGTTTTATGCTCTTAAACATGGAAGTTTCAATGGTTTCTGAACTTTGGGTGGGGAGAAGAAACCGTTCTTAATTTTGTCTTATTTTCTTTATGGTTAGTTATGGTTCTACTAGTTGAAATGCCGTGCTCAGTGGCTTACTGTATTCAATGCACAGGACTTTCTTCATTCATAAATTGGCCATGAAGCCAGTATAATTGCATTCTTGTAAAGATTGATTCCATATTCTTTTCTCTTATATGTTGTTAAGTGAATGGTTAGCTTAGTCTATGTGTTCAGATGTAACATTCAGTAGTCTATCCACTCTTATCATAGAAGGTAATAGTGTACTAAAGAAATATTTAAAATGTTTTTGATCATTAGTAAAAATTTTGCAATTTCAATACTTGCTTACTTCTATTACTCTCACCCACAAAAAAGTGGTGCTGTACCTGTAATCCACTGCTCTGTGGTTCTTTCTCCATCTTTGGAAAACAGTACTATAGACTGGAGAATATCATAATACAAAGTATACACATGCTGATGAAGTCATCACAATCACTAATTGTAGTGTGAGTGCTTAAACAACTAATTTCCATAGTAGGGAATATGGTGTCTCGATTCTTATAGAGTGGGATAATAGAAAAGTTTCTCTAGAGGTGGAATGGTGCTAATCACTATTTAGCATCACTATCAGTCTGCTGATAAATGTTCTCTCCTCTTTCTGTGTAGTAACTTATCTTTTCTTTTTGAAGGATGATTTTGAGTTGAAATTTGAGGAGCGTGCTAATGTAATTCAACAGCTGGAGCAAACCATTGAGGATCTGAGGACCAAAATTGCAGAACTGGAGAAACAATTCCCAGAAACGGAGGTCCAGATGCCTTGCAGAGAGCAGGAGAGTGGACACCCAGTTTGTGGGGAACTGGGTAATGTGGATCTTCAAACAAATAAAGAGAATGTCCTACCAAGAACTGTTTTACATGTAAAATCAGTACAAACTTCACCAATAGAAGATAGTTTTACACATTCAATGCCTTCAGCCAACACACTGCCACAATCTCCTCCTCACCTGGAAGGGGACAAAAGTGAATGGCCATCTGAGCAATTGCCAACTCTTGAACTACATCCTACATATTGTTCTGAAGTATCTTTAATTTTGTCACCAAAATTAATCTCGGTGCAGCTGGACAAAAGCCAGTCAACACAAAGTGCATCACAGCCAACTTGTCCAGGACCTGACATGGATTTGTTCTCTTCATTTCAAGAAGAGACTGTATCACCAGTTCCCTATCAGTCTCGAAGTACAGAGAATGTGACTTACAGTGAATGTGTCCCTTCTGTATACTCAGAACCCACGAGTAACATTCCACCGCTACTGCCTGGCACAAGACTTCCTTCTCCCCTGCCTGGAGCAGGAGGCCCTTCCCTCACATCACACTTGCCTGGTGCAGGTATCCCGTCCCCACCATCTCTGCCTGGTGCAGGTATCCCGTCCCCACCATCTCTGCCTGGCCCAGCAATGCCACCCTTGGACCCCTCTTTGCCTGGCATAATGATGCTGCTGCCTCCTCCTCCTCCTCTTCCCCCACCTCTGCCTCATGGAGCCATGCCACTGCCTCCCACCCCCCCTCCCCTGCCCGGGGCTCCAATCCCACCTCCCCCTCCCCTGCCCGG
>ML685870.1:978347-1082983 GCA_007922175.1 Pelusios castaneus | reverse complement strand
CCGGTATGGGAATGCCTCCCCCACCCCCACCTCTGCCTGGTATGGGATTCCCACCTCCCCCTCCCCTTCCCGGGGCTCCAATCCCACCTCCCCCTCCACTGCCCGGTATGGGAATGCCACCCCCACCCCCACCTCTGCCTGGTATGGGAATTCCACCTCCCCCTCCGCTGCCTGGGGCTGCAATCCCACCTCCCCCTCCACTCCCTGGTATGGGAATCCCACCTCCCCCTCCGCTGCCTGGTATGGGAACGCCTCCTCCACCCCCACCTTTGCCTTGTATAGGTATACCGCCTCCTCCCCCACCTCTTCCTGGAATGGGGATGCCACCTCCTCCCCCGCCTTTGTCTGGCACAGCTGTACCACCTCCACTTCTGCCTTTATCTGGCATGGGAATGCCACCCTCTGCCATGCCCCCACCACCTGGAACAGCTCCCCCTTTTCCACCAATAGTACAGGGCAACTTCTTGCCATTAGTTGGCCTTCCACAAGTCGGTGGGGTTCTTCCTCCTCCATTACCTGCTGGTTTATTTGTAATGGGGATGAATCAGGATAAAGGGAGCAGGAAACATGCAATAGAACCATCTCGACCCATGAAGCCTCTTTATTGGACAAGAATTCAGCTTCATAGTAAAAGGTAAAATATACCGATCATGAATGATGGTGAATTTGTTTCTATTTCAAACCTTTTCCAATAACATGGGGGTGAAATTAACTAAGTGCTTTAGTGGCTTGTAGACTGTTCCTTACAAAATACACCTTTTGATTATAATTGCCATTTGAATTTTAAATAGCATTAAATGAGGTGCCCGTTGTATTTAGTATTTGGATTATTTAAATAATGTTGATAGCCCATAAAGGCTATTTTACAAACATGTTTCAACACTGTCCTTATGAACTACAGAGAGCATGATATTAGAAGTGCTATTTTCCTCCTTTTATATAGAACAAGTCAGTGCAGGGAGGAAAAAGTATATTTCTGCAGTTTGAGAAATCTGTTTAAAAGAACCATTTTCTGGGTAACTTTGGCCATGATCCTGTGGGGTGCTGTGGACCTTCAGCTCCCAGTCGAGTGATGTGTATCAGTTATTTTGTGAATCAAAAGCAAGACACTTGTTCCTTTTCCCCTTTTCCCCAGCTAGACCAAGCTCAAGCAACTTGCACACTCAGGTCGATTATGTTCCTCCAAATGAACACACTGTATGCACACTCTCACTTCTCATGTGTCCAGAGCTCCAGTTGCTTGTAACCATTGTTTGTTGACACTCCTGTGGCTCACATCAGATTTGTTGTTTAATCTATTTTTCTGTTTTGCAGAATGTCCTTTGTTTATGGAAATACTGAATTCATACTCATAGGGGAATACTGATTTTGATGTCAGTAATGTTCTCGTACCTCCATGCTCGCTGCTTCCAGAACCCTCATACTTTTTGCCACTTAATAGTGGATCTCTCTTTTCTCAGTCCAAGCTTCCCTTTTCTTAATTACCACCGTAGCAATATAGTTGATCTACAGACATCAGCCTATTCCTGGGCCTGGTTTGGTTTGGTTTTTAAATAACTCTCACTGACACACACAGACACGGACACAGACAGACACACACACAGAGCTAGTGATAACACAAATTGTGTGATGCGAATATAAAGCAATTTGAAATATACTGGAATATTTTAAAAAGTGAAAACTCAATATATGGTTGATAAGGCCTTCAGTCCCAAATGTAGTCTATTAAACTCCTGCTACTGTACAATAGTCAGTCACTTAAAAATACTATTATTTTTCTCTTCATTTTATCATGTGTGACTTTATTTAGTTGGCCATTGCCCTACTTAGTTTTTTTGCTTAACTTTAGAGATTCCAGTACTTCGCTTGTATGGGAAAAAATTGAAGAGCCTTCCATAGATTATCATGAATTTGAAGAACTGTTTTCCAAGACAGCTGTTAAGGAGAGGAAGAAACCAATTTCAGACACCATCACAAAGACAAAGACTAAACAAGTGAGTACTCTTTTCATTTCCAGTCATTTCAGAGGAAATATCTAGTCACACCGGGGTAGGCAACCCCAGCACATGTGCCAATAGTGGCATGCGAGCCCATTCAGAGCAGCACGCAGCATCCTCTGCGGCGCCACAGAAATTGCCACACCTACCACAAAAGCTACTCTGGGTGGCTTCTTTCGGAGGTGTCTGGGACATGGGGGTTCTGCACCATGCCCATGCCTCAGGCAAGCCGTGGAAAGAAGGTGCCTGGAGCGGCTCTTCTCCACTGTGTGCTTGTGCCAAAAGGAGCCACTCTGGGCAGGTTCTTTATGTGCCGTGCCTGGTGACCCCGGTCCCTAGCCAGGCGGCCAAGAGGAGACACCCGGTTGACGCTTTTCTCTGCATGGTTCCTTTCAGCAGTATGCCTGGGAAGTGCCACCACTGCCCCCAGCTGTGTCTGCTGCCGAATTTTCAGGCAGCTGCTGCTTTTTTTTTGGCCAAAAGGGTCCCTGGCACTGCCTGAGGGTTGGGGAGGAGGGTCCAGGCACTGTTGCTGACCTCTGAGTTGCACATACCTGGGCTTCAATAGGAAATTGAGATGTACTCCCCCCCCACCCCAACTATTACTCTACATGCTGTTTACAAATATGTTTTAAAAAGGAGAGAATGGGTAACAATTTTTAAAACCTGGTTACGTGTACTAACTTCCTTTACAGTCAACATTTACTAACTTCCTTTACAGCTCTGTTCCTGTATTAATTGCTTTAAAAGTCTTTACATGGTGTCTGGAAGTGGCTAAAACAATCTTGAAAAAATAACCAGAAACAAATCTTACAATTTTTAGTATCCTGTGTGTTTGGGGGGGGGAGGGCGTGGAAATAAGATAAACAAATCTGATTAAACTGTGCATTAGACTTGTGGTTGGTTGAGTATGCTTTTCAGCTTCATTTCTTCACATATTACAAGTATGTAAACGTATATATACGTATGTGAAATCTAATGGAACTAACATTTGTGCATTCAAAAAAACTTAAAGGTTTCAAGGTTTAAACTGTAATTTATGTTCCTGAAAACTTAGTTCTTTATTTTCATTGAATTATGATGCGTTCTGTAAAAGACATCATCTTCTACCAGCACAGTTGAAATTTGAAGTATACATCTAATCTTGCTAACATTAATATATGTGTATGTGTACAGAACAGATAGTATGTAACTTGTTCTTGGTAAGTACTATAAAGTAAATAGAACTGGTGAGATTGGTAAGAATTTAGTGACTTATTTTGGTCCATCCAGGTTCTTTCACCACAAAAATAAGCACAGTAGTGGTAGGCTGCGCGTGTGTGTTT
Source organism: Pelusios castaneus (assembly GCA_007922175.1). Lineage (NCBI taxonomy): Eukaryota > Metazoa > Chordata > Testudines > Pelomedusidae > Pelusios > Pelusios castaneus. The sequence continues at coordinate 1,079,661 of ML685870.1, read as the reverse complement.
CTATAGTTAATGTACATGCACAAGAATGCATAATGTAAACGAAAAAGCAAAATGGAAAAATATATTGATTAAAAAAAAACTTGAAGTAGAAGGGATTGTAATAAATGGAAAAGAAACCAGATCATTATAAATGTAAAGATTACTAAGCAGGTTAAACCTTGATATCTCAGCTATTGCAGCTTCGCATCTCCATGACCATAAAAAGCATTCTGAATCGTTAATTGCTGAAGAACATTACCTTCCAATTATTCTTTCCGTTGTTGTTAACTTGTGTGACAGTCTGACTGTGAAACAGGAATGGTACACAGCATCATGCTTTTATTCATAATCTAGACTGAGCAGTTGAAATGTTCATTATGACTTGCCATTGTCTTATGGTAGTGGTTTCTCCATGATTTTACAGTTCTCATGTTTCCTTTTAGAAGGTAATACAGCATAGGTTTTTTTCCATACCCAGAATGTCTTTTGTAACAGTCCTTTCAAAATCTCAGTGTCATAGATCTGGTAACATTTAGTAGTGATCTTCACACCAACATTATTTGACTAGGTTTTGCTCCTGCTAAATGTCACTGCTAGGTGACATTTAAAAATTTATTCTGTTGTTTGGTCAACTATTCAAGGATGTGATGTCTTCTAGTTGTGTCAGCATCGAGGGATGTAGAGCAGCAGAATTGACAGTATAATTGTGATTGTTACATTGAGTAGCCTGTGCAAAGTAGTCTTCACAAGTGACACAGTGAAACCAACCTATTTTAGTGTGCGATTTGCAGTTTTAATGAAGATAGACTGAATAATTGATATTAGAGTCTATGTTGGTTTTATCTTGTCCTCACAATAATGTGTTGTACTTCTTCCTCAAATATTCCATTATACTTCATTAGTGCAGTTGCCTCAGACAACTGTAAAGTACCTGGTCAATTATTTCAGATTTTGTTTTTCCCTGAATGATAAAAATATGCACTCAAAAGTCCTCTCTTTCGACTTTGATTCCTGCTTTTGTATCTCCAATTTCAGTTGCTATTATAAAGGAGAGAGAGAGCTGTATGTTGCATGACTAATGCTCAGGGAGAATCTCATTTCTTAGACTGTAAGATCTTGGAGGCAAGGACTATGTTTTTTTTATGCTGTTCATACAGTGCCTAAGATAAAATAAAGTGCTGTTCCAGGACTAGGGCTTGTAGCTACTATTGTATAATAATTTTAGTCAGGTCTAAGTGCTATGTTTATTTTTATTTGTTTTGTTTTAGCTTTAAAAGTAAGTAGAATTTTTCTGCTTGTTTCTCTGGTACTTCAGATGCTCTTCCCCCTCAGAAATTGCTTCCACTGGTCCCTATGCTCGAGGTCTTTCTCCTTCTCCTTCTCCCCACCCCAAACCTCAGAACTGTTGAGAGGAATTAATGCCAGAAGGGGAGGTCCTGTACCATTGCTCATGTTCAGCCTGGCACTGAGACAGAAGTTATAAAGAGACACATGGATCCTTTTCCCTTGCTTGTTTTTAATTATTTTTGACAAATTGGAAAACTTCTGGTCTCTGAGTAGATGTTGGTTTTGTATTAAAACTTTTACGTTTAAAATAAGAAGAAATTCTTCAGCCAGCATTGCACAGATGACATGATCATGATTCCTTCTGGTTTTAGAATCTGTAAAACTTGTGAGCTTTTCTCATTTCCATTTTACTAGCTAGGCCCTTCAGTCGTAAGTCTTTCAGGATAGGCAAAATCTTCACAGACAACTGCAACACCAATGTTCTCTCTATGGCAGTTGATAGCAGACAACCTGGTCAATAGAGGTGTGGTTAGTCAGACCACAAACGGTGACCTTGTATCCTCTTCCAATACCAAAAAAGAACAGTTTCATGGTTGAACAGGGGTAAGTCAAGGGCATCTGTATAAAGCACCGTTTCCCAAACTGTGTTCCACGGAACACTGGTGTTCTGTGTGATGTGAATAGGTGTTCTGTGAAAATTTTTTGATGCTAGCGATATTTTTCCTTCTAACTTTTTAAAATCAATTTTTGAGTGATGTGTGTGGCAGTTTTTCTGTATGAATCCCCCCTCACCCAGGACCAGCATGTATGTGTTCCGTCAATATATTTCAAACCCCAAGTGTTCTGTGGCCAAATTAGTTTGGGAAATGCTGGTATAAAGCTTTTTTTTCTCTTCGATCTTAGGTTAGGCCTTCTGTGTCTAATCTTACCTACCTTTTTGTGACATGCCTGTATCATGGTTGTGAATGCCTGTGCATAGCTTTGGTCATCTTCTGCATAGGGATCTTCGCAAGATTATGCGAAAGAAGCGCTCATATGAGCCTTATGGCTTCTGCTTGGGTTCGCCAGTTCTGGGATACAAATCTCCTACCTCTGGCTGAGAAATCTCTTCTTTATGCCAGACATACTGATCTTCTCCCAGAAGGAAGGAAGGACTTGTCCATCCAGACCAATTTGTTCTTTATTTAGCCAACAGGCACTCTGATGCCATGGCAATGAGCATCATATAGTGGACCTTAGCATCCTAACCACAGAATCCTTGGGTTTGAGGCTTGATGTTTTCTCAGTTCCTGTTCAAGATCTGTCACCTTTCCATAATGAAAGCTCCTATATTAAAGTTGAATTGTTTCCCAGTTTAGCAGTCAGGCTCTGATTACTCATTCTTGTTAAGCGCCTTCCATCTGAGAAGTCCTGTGTTCACTGCACTCCTCATCCCTGAAATTTTGCTTGCCATGCTGGACAGTTATTTTTTTTATCTACATTTGCTTATAAAGTGGTTCTTTACGGGCTTCCTGTAGCTGTACTCCTGAAATGCAGCTTGATAGACTTAGTAAGCTCACAGCTTTGCCAGTCATGTGGTGTTCATATGACATCTTTATTTAAAAGTGACCTCCTTAGTGCTGGTCACCTCTATCAGGCGTGGCACTTTTAAAGACTAATACATTTATTTATCGCATAAGCTTTCGTGGGAGAAAATTCAAAGAGTGTGACAAAGTGGGATTTTCTCCCACAAAAGCTCATGCGATAAATAAATTTGTTAGTCTTTAAAAATGCCACAGGACTCCTTGTTTGTTTGGCTGACCTAGACTAACATGGTTACCCTTTTGAATCTATCAGGTGTGTAAGTGAACTCAAAGCCTTTATGGCTTATTCCTCTCCCAATGCCTTTGTAAAGATAAGGAAGTTTTATGATCTTCTCAGAAAATCTTGGAAAAAGTCCAATTTGTATCTAATTTCCAGTTCGCTACAGACTACATGACTGTTGGGCTCTACTCCACGAAATAATTGTAGGCATATGTTATTTCCAAGATAGACTGATTTAGGTCTTTCTGGAAGTCCATATAGTTTGTTGTTGTGGTGGAGTCCCTGAGGTGCAACCTGGCTGTGGGACCACTGAGCCCTTCAAACACACTGACCTGGGTTTCCTCTCACATTGCGGTGCTGATACCAAGCTACAAAACTCTGATGGGCACTGCACTTACACAGACATCACAGGCAGGGACACACCCAACTGAGTTACGTGAATTATATCCCAGTCATTTATGAACCATCGATAGGGAGATTCCAGCCAATTCCCTCTCAACTCCCTAGCCTGGCACCCCAGAGCTGTACCAGCTTGCAGTGGTCAAATGTCTGGCCATTGTAACCTCATTACCTGGTTTGCCCTCTGACAAAAGAATAGTGGACGTGTAACAGCCCTTGTTAACCTGAGCTGAGGTTTCCTGCTCACTTCAATCAAAACACCCTGTTTTAAGTAAAATATAAAACAGATTTATTAACTATAGAAAGATAGATTTAATTGATAAGTCATAGGCAAAAATGTTTAGAGCTAGTTCCCTTGAGAAAATAGAAGGTAAATATGCATTCTAAGTCCTAAACTTTTAGTCTAAGCCAAAGTTGAATCAAACAATGTCTCACCCTAACAGATAATACTAACAGGTTACAGCTCCTCAATACACAGACTAGGACTACCTTCCAGTCTGGAACCATCCTTCCCCAGTTCAAAGATTTTGTCTTTCAGATATGGAGATGGGAGTAGAGAGAGGCCAAGTTATATTGTGTCTCTTTTTATGCTTTCTTCCAGCTTGCTAGAAATATCCTTGTTGTGATGTGAGGGTTAGCAGCCCTCATTGGTTAGGCAGTCTTCAGTGCCTATGTGCTCTCTCTGAGATGGCCATTAGGAGAAGGGATTCCCTTTAACAGATCAGCAGATGTCAGGCTTGTCCTTTGTTGCAATTGAAAGGTTGACTGTAGGTGTCTTCCTACCTCACAACCAATTTCAGTAACATATTGCAATAGTTGACAACTTCACATATAATGATTGTACATGCAATCCAACAGGATATTACTATCCAGCAGATCATGACTTTTAAAATGATATCTCACAAGTCATACTTGTACAAACATATCACTGTGGTGAATATGGGGGTTATAGAGTGCTATTTTGAGGTTTGCTGTGTTGGTTATATATGGAGAAATTTTCTCCTTTGGATGTTCCATACAGATACTACTACAGTGGCCTACACTTTATAATTGCAGGCTTGAGATCAGCTATCAGGAGGCCCATAAAGCCCATTGTACTAGGGTTATGGTACTATATCTACTGTTTGCACTCCATCATAACTCCTGCTCTATCCACAGGCACTTCCTGCACATATACATGAATTCCCCATTCCAGCTGCCCCACTACGGCTAGCAACATTTGATGTGATGCCATCATATGCTAATTAATCATTGTATTCCTGAATTAATTATTCCAGGAGTGAGGATCTCTGGAGGCAATTATATAAGAATGAAAATTAAGTTACTTGCAAGTAAATGAAGAATTAGAATTACATTTTCTTCACAGATCCTCACTTGCTTTCCCTGTGTCCTTGAAGTCTGTGGCTTATGGTCCTTTCTTTACTCAGTTTATATATGACTGTTCAAAAAACTTTTTAATAATCAGCTGGATATTGGGTTATATGTGCAATTACATTTGGTGATTCTGAGGTCTGCAAAATGCTAATCTGGAGTGAGGATTTGCAGAAGTAAGAGATTTGGGGCATGAAGACTGGTTCTGAGCAATCCTCTAAAATGTTCAATATCCAATAGGAATTGAGTGAGCTCAGCAACTTGCAAGATTGAGCTGCTGGAGTACTCCACTTAACCATAAGCAATTTTATTTTCAGAATAGTTTTGTAAACGTGGTCTAGATTTTTAAAAATGAGTTTCTTACTTGCTGCAGATGTAACAATATTTATTGTTGTGATCAAAGTACATTTCAACATCAGAATCACATAAAAGTAAAACAATCACATTTTTCTGTTTATGATGAAGTGAGTCAGTGTTCACCTTCTAGATTTTTAATATGCCATATTCAATAGCTTTGTGTTTTAGTGTCTTAACCATGTGAAGAACCAAACAGGTTGTTGCTGCTTTTAACATTGAAAAACTCAGGTGATGATGTTATTGGAATCATGTACATATGGAACTCAGCATGAAGAGTAGTGAATGTAAAATTATACCTGATGCCTGCCCTGTGAAATGCTACTTTGTTTACATTTTATGGGGTCTGGAAATGCATACTTCTGAAAACAGTAAAAATGATGGCTATTAAGTTCTATGTGGCCGACAAATAGTGGTTAAACAGAGACAGACAGTAGTTGTGGTTAAACATTAGTGGATGTGGCTTTCAAAGACTGACAGTACTTGTTTTCATTCCAATGACAAGAATTTTCTTATATTGTTATCAAATATGCTTCAACTAGTCCCTGAACACTTTTAAAGAATTCCCAAAGACCATGTTGCCTGCAACAGAAACTTGCACACAAGTTAAAATTGAATTTAAGAATGTGTGTTTCAATTTAGAGATGACATTTATATTACCATTTTAATAATGTGATACAAAAGTATCCCCTTAAGTGTTGTTTCTGCTGCTTTTTTCAGATTAAGTACCCCCAACACCCCCACCTGAAAATTCCATTATAAGTGAATATGAGTTATTGGTATTCAATCTCTGGAAATACCAGACTGATAGTTTAAATCGGCTGCTTATTAGGCAGAGGAAGAAACAGAAGTCTTCATTAGAACTAGCATTTGCTGCAAATGTAAGTGTAAAATGATCATATTGATAGACAGACAAGGTGGGTTTGGTATTATCTTTTACTGGAACAACTTCTCTTGGTGAAAGAGAAAAGTTTGAGTTGCACAGAGCTCTTCCCTAATAATGCTGCAAATGACAATATCATCATTTAGGTTTCCTAAAATATTAGACCAAAAGAGATTTGAAATGGACAGTCTTTGAAAACATATTCTTTTCACACATCCTCAGTAAATTTGAATGAGTTGACTTTAAATGCCTTTCATTTATACCATAATAAATATTTTGATAATAAAGTCCAGACATGTTCAGCAGAAGCTATTATTGTGAGAAGGCAGAGTCATAATTCCACAAGTATATTATTATAGGAAGCACCTTTAAACTGTTTATGTGGATTCTCTGATGTATACTGGAGTTTGTAAAGATCCTGAGGTGGGTGTTTGTTGTTTCTGTAGTGATTTTTATGGTGATCTTTTATACAAAACACATCTGTTTTGTATACTATTATGCTATGGAATTTGCCTTTTAATTTTTCCTTCTGGATTTGGAAGTATATATTGTTTGTGTGTTGATGCAGTACGTTGAATAGAAGTACTAAGTTTGGTGCTCTTATTTTCAGGAAAGTTTTATTTGTAGAAACTGTTTTTTCCCCTAACTGAATGTTTATAAGTGCATAAGGGTGCATTGATTATATATGTTACATGTAAAACAGTGGCTAAATTTGAAATAGTCTTGCAGATAAGCTGTCCAAATAACTTTTATGAAGTTTTGTAATAACTTTAGAAATTTCCAGAGGTGTAGCCATGTTAGTCTGTGTACAGCAAAAACAATAAGAGTCTTGTGTCACCTTATAGACTAACAGATTTTCTACGGCATAAGCTTTCGTGGGCTATAATCTGACGAAGTGGGTTATAGCCCATGAAAATTTATGCCGAAGAAAATCTGTTAGTCTATAAGGTGCCACAGGACTCTTGTTGTTTTTGTGATAACTGTGTTGGTCACAGGATATTAGAGAGACAAGGTAGGATTCCACAGGTGAAGCTGATTGTGATGATCTCAGTGTTTTGATGCTGGTGTGGGAGTGTTCCACAGAGTTTAATGGACAAGTAGCGATTTATAAAGTTGTGATGGAAATCTATGAAGGAGTTTGTCACCTGTCCAGCAGATCAAAATATCGTAGATGTAACGCAGTATAACATTTTGATTTGGTGATGCATTTATCTATAAATTCTTCTTTAAGATGACACATGAAAAAGTTAGCATGCTGGGTAGGTATCCTAGAACCCTTGGCTGTTCCCATGGCTTGCACAGTGTTTGTTACTGGGTATAAAATTGTTACAGGTCAGTGTTGTCCATTGTCTTGCAAATATTCAAGGGAGGCAGCTATGCTGTCATTGTGAAGGGTGTTGGTATATAGGAAAGTGACATCCATTGTGGCAAAAATAATGTTCTGAGGGAGGTTGCAAATGATGTGGAGTTTGTGGAGGCACTCAGCTGGCCCTTTGTGTGGTGAGTGGTTTGAGGATGGATTCTATGAGTCCAGATACTCCTGGAGTAAAAAGTGCTGTGGCCAGATATGATGAGTCTGGCAGGGTTCCCTTGTTTGCATATCTTGGGAAGCATGAAGAAGTACTGGGGCGGGTTTGTGGTGGATGAATTGGTAGTTTCTCTTAGAGTTGTTTGCGGGAGGATTTGATGATAGTCTTAAATTACTAGAAAGACAACAGAGTCTTGTAGCACTGTTGTCTTTCTACAATAGACTAACATGGCTACCCCTTTGGAATTAAATTACTAGGTAAGTTATGATATAGTGTTGTCTTTGAGTTCTTTATAGTAGGTGGTATCAGAGACTTGTCAGTTAGCCTCATTAACGAAGTTGGATGAGGATTCTTAGTTATTGTAGATTGGTGTAGCTTCACCAAATTTGCCCTCCCTCTCCCTCCCCCCTGCTGCCCCAGTCTTCATACAGGAGATCTCCCTGGTTAAATTAGTGTTATTTATTAAGATTTCCTGGCTTTTTACTTTATAAGATCTTGTTTTAATTTGTTTTTAACTTTGTTAGTTGTTCAGGCTGCATTAGGTGTTAGCCTTCAGCTGAATAATTTTCATATTGCCATATTAAAAAGAATTATAAAACTATTTCCTTGAAGATATGGTACCTCTGTACTTTGGAGCACAGACTTGAAATTTGTCAGTGTGTCACCTTGCTGTCAAGGATGTGCCTTTTGCAGCCTGTCTCTCTGAAAATTTCCATGAATTTGGCCAAGTTCTGAGACACTAAAAATCTCAGTTTTCACATGCTAAATATTACTTTGGTTTTGGTAGCTAAATGTTCCGAAGATTGCATCTGTAGTAAGCATGTTCCATCCCAAGGATACAGGTGTTGAGCAAGACTTCTCATGAAATTGATCTTCCTCGTACCACTTTGTCTAAATGACTAAATATTTATTGAACCTGTCTCTCTCCCAGATGAAGGCCCTAACCACTGGGAGGTAGGGAGTCTCTCTCTTTATTTCCCTCTCTGTACACAATCACTGAAAGCAGGGAGACTCTCACCGTTATCTCGGACCCCATCAGTTGGTATCAAGGGAGCTTGGAGGAAGAGGAGGAAACATCTTGTCTGAAAAAAAGATGGGTCAGAAGCCTGATCCCTGGTGTAACAAGGTGGGGACTGGACCCAGTGGGCATGGGGTAGCTGGGACTGGGATGTGGAACAGAGATGGAACCAGGAAATGAAATGTGGAGCAAGGACAGACTTTAGGGGCAAAAAGAGTCAAGCTTAGTTGGGTAGGGCAAAAAGAGTCTGTGCCCAGTAGAACACACTCCCCTCAGAACCTGGAACAGAACCTAGAAAATTGGAGGTTGCCCGGAAATATTTTTTCCACCCTGCAAATATTTTTTAAGGTTTGGAATTTTTCTCCTGAAATAAAAGTGAGAGCTATTGCATTGCATGGGAATATTGAAAATTGTGGCTTTTATATCTAATATTTACAAAATATATGTTTGAAGAGAGACTATATATTGGCTTATGAAAATCAATGGAATTGTGCTCCTAAATCACTTAGCTACTTTTGAAATCTCCCCCTATAAATTCCTAAATAGGGATTGGAAAGCCTAGCCTGAGGTGCACCCCCTTTTTGAAAATCATAGCTGCGGTCTTCAAGAAATAAGGAACTAAAAATGAGGAGTTGTATATGACAGAGAACTAAATTGGCAGAGAGATGCTTGGGTTTGGCGGTTTGCAGAGGAACCCTGAGTTTTGTTTTAAATCCAGGGAGTTGAAATATTTCTATGTATTTCCATCTGAACTTTTAAAAAATGAAGCATCCATGATTGTTTTTAATTAGAGGAACATTTTAGTCTATTGTTCTGTCTCCTGTGGAAGAACATGATGCTTATTTTACTTATTACTGTGTATCTGAATTTAAACAATCTGAGTAATTTTTCATCTAATGTCATAACAGTGTCATTAACTAGAGCAGCAATCTATTAGTAGGGGATTACCTCTATATTAACACATTTAATGGTATTTGTTTCAACGAACAACATGCTATTTAAATGGTAAAACTATGTGAAAGAGTATGAACCATTTCTTATACATATATTTGAAGGTGTTTCCAAATAAAAGCTGACTAGTGAGGTAAGTGGGAAAAAATAAAAGATAAGCTGAAAAGTTAGCCCTGCAAAATTTTCAAGCCAAATTTGCAGCATTATGAAGTAGGCATATAAGGCTGGATAGTGGTTTGCATTGAAGGTATTGTGCTAATTTATACAATATGATGGATGGTACCTTATAGATGTGTATGGTGAGGAGAGTTTTGACATTTCTACTTTGTATTGTTGTAAAGGAGAATCTTGTATTGGAGAATGGAGCAGAGCTGTCTGGATAGGAGGTCCCAATCAAGAAAGGTGTGTTTATTTGAAGTGGCAGGGGAGAATGGGGTTCAAAGCACATTTATAGAGACCCTACATTCTCTGGAGCATTAGATTTTTGTCTTTCAGCCTGCCTGGCAATACTAGTGGGTGCCATGTGACATGGGTGTCTTTGTTAAACACATTGGCATGAAGTTATGTAGTAAACACTTGGTGCAGTGAACACTGTGTTTCAAAACTAGTAGAAAATGTTGGCGTTCTTGCTGTATCGCATCATTGCCTCTCAACCTCACTTTGTCAATACAAACCAGAGACTGGCTCAGAATATTACCTGAAAACATGGTAGTGTCAGTAAAATGGCATCCTCTTAAATCTGTGGGGAGGTCATAAAAAGTGAAAGAAGGAATAGAGGTTCCATTATACCATTGTGTACATTCCTTAAAATTGAAAGAAACTGGAGATTGATTTAAGAGACGTTGGCATCTCAGTCGGACATCACAAATTTCTTCAAATTGTTCCAAAGACTCCTTCTCCTGACCCAGATTCATTGCCAACAAAGGAATGTAAATAAATAATCCATTTGACCAGTGCACTAAAACTGCCCCAAATTAACAGCTATTGATTACATACAGTTTAGTCAAATCACTCAGCCAATGCCTCTTTAGGGTAAATGAGCATGGCCAGCTCCAGTGCATCTCATTGAATGCTGAGGCTGAAACACTCTATTCATTGCTTCCATTCTTTGAGAGCCAAGGAATTTTCCTGAGTAGCCAGCATTTGGATATTTTTCACAATAACAGCCATAACTGGCTTCCAAAATGCTACCAAATTTGCAAGAGGAATGTGAATCTACAAGAATAGATGTCATTCCTGAGCTGTATTCCAGACTTATTTTTAGGGTTGACTTTACCCTTTTCTAGTATAAAGAAGCCACTGGATGTCCTCAGTCCCCTATTTTAATGATAAATCTGGTGTCTTTAAGGGAAACATGTATACATCCATTTGGTATTATTTTTAGGAACCTATACACTTTCACCAGGAAATTTTTACTTTATTATGAAATGTCTAAGTTTGTGTCTACTGTATCTACTGTCTACTGTGTGTGTCTAGCTGGCTCAGGCTCATGGGGCTCTTGATAAGGAGTGAATATTCGGGCTCTAGGGTCCTGAAAGATGAGAGAGTCGCAGGGCTGGGCTTCAGCCCAAGCCCAAACATCTAGACTGCCATTAAATGGCCTATTAGCCAAAGCCTCTCGACCCTAAGTCAGCCAGCCCAGGCCAGCCAGGGGTGTCTAATATAGTCATACCCTAAAATGCCTTACTTCCTGGCCAATGAAGGGCATGCAGGCTGATTACCTCTTGCATTGCTTTCACCTTGTCTATCAAGTTCTTGTTTGGAAACTTAAGGTTTTTGCACACTCTGTGCAAATTTTATAATAGAGTCTATTTTTGTACAGTTGAATTACATATGTTAGAATTTTATTTAGGAATTAATTATTAGTCATCCTTACTAGTGAGAACTTTTGGTTAATATTAGCCATTAATATCTGAACCAGAAAGTGAGAATCTTTGCGAAACTCTCTTGCATTAACTAAATATTATTCAGGAGTAAGGAAATCTTCATATTTTTATTCCAGAGTCCTCATCTAACATCTGTATTGCATTACTGTTCACCAAATATATTTTTGAATATTTTGCTTTTGTTGTCCTATTAGGAATGAATTTGGCATGTACTTCTGTTTACGATCAACAAGGATCACCTAACAGTCAGAAGCTTGTTGTAGACATTAGCTTGCTGATAATATCTTTAAGTTTCTCTTATTTATTTTTTTAAAAATTATTTAGACCAGCATTCCAGATTCCAAAATGAAAAAGTTGTATATAGTGTCTGACATTGTTAGATCTTAGAGAGATTTGATTAGCAAACTTTTGTTGTTTCTCCTTTTAATGGCGTCACTAGTCTGTAGCCTGTAGGCTTTGATTGCACGGCTAATGATTTTATTTTAAATTGTGGGAATTGCTTTAGGCACTTATGCTAATATTCATGTTTTGTTAATTAGTGTTGTATTGTTAAAGCCACTGTATTGGAAGAAACATCGAAAGAAAGAGGAAACAGGAAACCTTAGTATTCATACAATTTTCTGTGAATTACACCTTAACTTTAGTTTCATTTATATAAAAATCACAATGAAAAAAACTACTTTTAAAATGTAACTAGCCAAAAAGTGGCAATTCTTATGTCAAAACCTTCTTTTCAGTTACTTTTCTCTGCACTGCATTCACTGGCCCAGAGATGATATATCTTTCTTTGACTCGGGTTACCATATTTGAACTTTCAAAAAAGAAGACATTCTGGAGAGGGGTGTATCTGTATCAGTATCTACCAACTCACGTTGTATTAATGTTCATATATAGTATTAATACAGTGTGTATAGAATGAGTAACGGTGAGTATACAGCAAAGCTCCTCCTCTACGTTGGTGGGTCCCGCACTTCCCTCTAGCAGTGTGTCTGTTTCCCTCAGGCCTCCAGGCCTGGGAAAGGTCCTTTGCCCCACTTCCTGACCAGCATTCTGCTCCTTCTCCAGATCGATCTGCCTTCCAATCGCACCTTGCCTTCTCTCACACACTACGGTGGCTCTCCTCACTATCACATGCCAGCTAAACCCTTTCTCTGGAGGGAGGGCTTTTAACAAGGCTTGGATGGAGCTTTAACCACTGTACAGCTAAAGGGGAAAAGGGACTTGCTGAGCATGGGGCTAATATATTGGCTTTCTAGAACTCACAAGAAACCCTCCAGCCTGACTCTGTCACAGTATATAATGTCATCTATACTGAGTATCAATAAATAAGAACAAGTGTTATGGCCTTAAAAATAAAAAAATATTCAAATTTTAATGAATCGCTTAACATGTACAACAAACAAGAAGTCCTGTGGCACTTTTAAAGACTAAGACCACTTCATCAGATGCTTTGAAGATGGGGAATTTACAGAATGAGAGGAAAGTAAATGCAGGGAAATGTATGACTCAGGATCAGGTCAGGCTGTAACAGCAAATCAAAATAGATGTTGAGATTCAAACACTGAGGAATAGCATATAGAGGAATGTGAGGTCAAATCACCTGTTGTAATAAGAATAAAATCCGTAGTCCCTATTTAACCCTGAGGCAACTGAGTCGAATTTCCATATAAATTCCAATTCTGCAATTTCTCTTTGAAGCTGCTGTTTGTTATTCATTTGTTTGAACACTGCTATTAACAAGTCATCAATGGAGTGAGCAGAGAGATTGAAGTGTTCCTCTATTGGTTTTTGAATGTTGTGATTTCTGATGTCAGGTTTGTATCCATTTATTTTTTTGTGCAGAGACTGTCCTGTTTGTCCAATATATAAGCCGGGGGTCATTTCTGGTACATGGTGGTATAAATCGGATTGGTGGATGAGCAGGTGAATGAGCCCTTGATGGAGTAACTTGCTTGATTAGGTCCTGTGATGGTGTCTTTTGTGTAGATATGTAGGCAAAGTTGGCAACATGGTCTGTTGCAGGGATATGTTCCTGCTTTAAAATTTCTGTTGTTTGGTCTGTAGTTGCTGGTGAGTATCTGTTTAAGGTTGAGGGGCTGTCTGTAAGTGAGGAGAGGTCTGTCTTCCAGGGCTTGAGAGATTGAGGGATTGTTGTGTAGAATAGGTTGTAGCTCCTTGATGATGTGCTGTAGAAGTCTGACTTGAGGGTTGAAGGTGATGACCATTGGCGTTCTGTTGTTTTCTTTCCTTCCTTTCTCCTGTAGTAGTTGACTTCTGGGTACCCAGGTGGCTCTGTCAGTCTGTTTATTCACTTCCATGGGTGAGTATTGTAGTTTTAAGAATGCTTGATAGAGATCCTGTCTCTGTCTGAAGGATCAGAGCAAATGTGGTCATATCTTAGGGCTTGACTGTAGACAATGGATTGTGTGGCATGTCTTGGATGAAAGCTCGAGGGATGTAGGTAACTATAGCAATCAGTAGGTTTTCAGTATGGTGTGGTGTTTGTGTCTATCTTTAATTTGCATTGTCGTGTCCAGAAAGTGGATCTCCTGTGTGTAGTGTTCCAGGCTAAGTTTGATTGTGGAGTGGAAATTGTTGAAATCTCTGTGGAAATCTTTAAGGGCATCCTTACCGTGGGTCCAGATGATCATGATGTCATCAATGCAGTGTAAGTAGAGCAGAGGTGCTTCGGTATGAGACATGAAGAAATGTTGTTCTAAGTCGGCCATAAAAATGTTGGCGTATTGTGGGGCCATGCAGGTACCCATAGTAGTGCCACTGACTTGAAGGTATAAACTATCTTCAAATCTGAAATGATTGTGGGTGAGTACAAAGTTCAGACACAAGGTTTGCTGTGGCATCATCTGGGATGGTTCTTCTAATGGCTTGTAATCCATCTTTTTGTGGAATGTTGGTGTAAAGAGCCTCTACGCCCATAGTGGCCAGAATGGTGTTTTCTGGAAGTTCACCAACGGATTGGATTTTTCTCACGAAGTCCGTAGTGTCTCAAAGATAGCTGGGAGTGTTGATAACATAGGGTCTGAGGAGAGAGTTCACATAGCCAGATTATTTTTTGTTTTGGTCTTCACCGAGAAGGTTTGTAGTGATGGGATGTTAGATGTAGGGAAGGGCAATAAAAATGGGATAGGATCTGAAGTTAAAATAGGGAAAAACCAAGTTAAAAATTACTTAAACAAGTTAGACGTCTTCAAGTCACCAGGGCCTGATGATATGCACCCTAGAATACTCAAGGAGCTGACTCAGGAGATATCTGAGCCATTGGCTTTTATCTTTGAAAAATCATGGAAGACAGGAGAGGTCCCAAAGCACTGAAAAAGAACAAATATAGTGCCCATCTATAAAAAGGGAAATAAGGACAACCCAGGGAATTATAGTCCAGTCAGTTTAACCTCTATACCAGGAAAAATAATGGAGCAAACCATTAAGGAATCAATTAGCAAACATCCAGAAGGGAATAAGGTGTAAAGTGATAGCATTTGTCAAGAATGAATCATGTCAAATCAACCTGATAGCTTTCTATGGCAAGGTAACAAGCCTTGTGGATAGAGGCAAAGTGGTAGATGTGGTATATCTAGACTTTTGATACAGTCTCGCATCACCTTTTCATTAACAAACTAGGGAAGTACAACCTGGATGAAGCTACTATAAGATGGGTGAAAACTGGTTTGATAACCACTCCCAAAGAGTAGTTATCAATGGTTCACAGTCATGCTGGAAGGGCATAATGAGCGGGGTACCACAGGGATCAGTTCTGGGTCTGGTTCTATTCAGTATTTATTCTTCGAGTAGTGTCCCCATTGTGCTACACTTGACGTGAATTGATGTGCCCTGCGTCCTCAATTGGAGATTTTTCGCAGCAAAGCCCTGGAGCTGCGAGCACACCGCAAGCTGCTCGTGCTGCATTCAACAGCTTTAACAGCACACGCATGGCTCCAACCCTTCAGTTCCTTCTCAACTGCCGCCTTCCGAGACGAAGCCAGTAGCAATTCCTGACAGCCCCTTTCTCTTCAACTAGCTAGACCTACGTTATAGTTGTTTGTTCTTTTATTTCTAGTTAGTTAGTTTGTTAATGGCAGGTTTTTTGGGAGCGGGTGGAGGGAGGAAAAACACCATAAAACCTTTCTTTTTTCTTTGGTTCCTTTCCTGCATAGCATTAATGACTCATCAGGCAGTATGCCCATTTCTCCTGGATTTAAGTGCGGTGCTTCCTGCAGGAATGTTATGCCTGCCTCGGGTGGCCGTGCTGAATGTATCAGATACCTGGGTGAGGGTCATCTCCCACAGAAATGCCTGTACTGTAAAAAAAATTAAATCAAGAGCCAGGTGTGACAGTGACCTTCGGCTCAAGATGTTACTAATGAAGAGGCCACTGAGACCTGCCTCAGATCCCGGACAACCACCGATGACAACAGGAGAACATCAAAAAAGGCACTTTTCATTGTCTCCAGCTGGTGCCAGTAAAAGGAAGAAATACCTAGACAAAGGAGCTAGTACTAAGGGGGCTTCGGGATCCTCTGGTACAAAAATTCCCAAATCAGGGAAATACCCTAAAAGCTCAACTTCTGATCACAAGGGAAAAGAGCAAACAGCTCCCATCAGCACTATCAACAGTCTCTGTAATGCTGCAACCAAGCTCAACAGCCGGATCATCGGCATCATCCGTGCCGCCAGCACCGATTGCGCCCCCAGCGCTTAGCCACGTAACTGACCCACCGCCAGGACTGAGCACACCTATGCTGTCCTCTGTGCTGACCACGGCACCCATGCTGGTACAGGAGCGCTCTGGATTACAGCCTCAGGCGCTCTCACTACCTACATTAGTGCTGCAGCCAGTCCCCAAGGCACCAAATCAAAGTACTGTGCCATCCTCGCCAGTTCCAAAAAAATGTAAAGAGAAAACGTGGCACCATCAGGAGGAGGAAGAGTCAGGTCTTTCCTCTCGAGTCTTACCTCTATACAGCACTGATACCTCTCCAGAACTGTTTAGCCAAGGGATTCAGTGCTCCAGTACTTTTCTATGATCGGACGATGAGATAAATGATGAAAATGACACTTTCACGTTCAAGGACCATTAGTCTAATTACGGCTATCAGCCCACTCATCCAGAATATGGATGGCCCCTTCCACCATGGTATGCACCACCACCTTACCACATGCAATGGCCAGGATTGGGCAACTGTCCCCAATATCCAGTACCACAAAGCAACCCTGTAGCACCTAGGCACCAACAGCCATTTTATCTTCTGAGACATATGCACCAGGACAAGAAACATCAAAGTCCCCTGACAATGTGATACAAACGGCAGAACAAGAAGCCACTAGAGAAACTTATCTTCAAAAATGGAAGACATTCACGATATGGTGCTAGAAAATAAACAAGGACCCTCACATAGCATCTATACCAGTACTGCTGGACTCCTTGCTCATGTTAAAATAAATACAAATATCAATGAATACCTTCAAGGTACATCTGGCAGCGATCTCCACATTTCATGACCCCTTACAGAATACAACTGTATTCGCACACTTGACAATAAAGAGATTAATGACTGGTATACATAACATCCATCCAGATGTGAAACCCCCTATTATGGCATGGGATCTTAAGTTAGTCCTGTGGGCCATCACAAAACCCCCCTTTGAACCCCTGGCTTCCTGTTCGTTACTTCACCTGTCAATGAAAGTTGCCTTCCTAATAGCCATAACATCGGCAAGACGTATCGGTGAACTCACAGAACTCATGGCATACCCACCCTATACAGTCTTTCACAAAGACAAAGTATCTCTCGGACCACATTCAAATTTCCTCCCCAGGATAACATCAACATTTCTCCTAAACCCAATGATTCACTTACCTTCTTTCTACCCGAAACGACACACTGATGCCCAGCAGGCCACCTTACAAACCTTGGATGTTAGGCATGCAATAGCGTTCTATCTATACAGTACTAGACCATTTAGGAAATCCTCCAGACTCTTGGTCTCCATTGCTGAATGCCCAAAGGGAAACACAATCTCTAAGCAATGACTATCCAAATGGGTCTCCACATGCATCTGTACTTCCTATGCACCCACCTGAAAATATCAGAACACATCCCACCAGATTGATTGCTACTTCAACAGCATTCCTAGACAATGTTCCCATCCTAGATAGGTGCACGGCCGCTACATGGGCCTCCACTGTTACTTTCATAAAATATTACACTATTGAACAAGTGTGAAAATGTGACACAGCAGTAGGACTAGCTGTACTAAAATCCATTCACCAAAATACCCCAAAGATCCCACCACCAACAGGGAAACTGCTCCATAATCACCTCAAGTGGAGTACCACGGGGACACTACTCAAAGAAGAAATGAAGGTTGCTCACCTTGGTGCAGGAGCCGAAGTTCTTTGAGATGCGTCTCCCCATGCTGCTCCACTATCCACTCTCCTCCCCTCTACTTCGGAGTATTTATGTATAAACATATAAATGTGAACAATGCTACTCCACAATGGAGAAGGAACTGAAAGGTTGGAGCCACGCATGTACTGTTAAAGCCATTGAAATCAGCATGAGCTTCTTGCGGCACGCGCGCAGCTCCAGGGGCTTTGCTGCGAAAAATCTCCAATTGAGGATGCAGGGGTGCATCAGGGCACCTCAAGTGGAGCAGCACAGGGACACACATCTCGAATAACTTTGGCTACTGCACCAAGGTGAGCAATCTTCATTTTCATCAGTGGTTTAGATGATGGCATAGAGAGCACACTTATAAAGTTCGCCGATGATACCAAGCTGGGAGGGGTTGCAAGTGCTTTGGAGGATAGGATCAAAATTCAGAATGATTTGGACAAACTGGTGAAATGGTCTGAAGTTAATAGGATGAAATTCAGTGAAGATAAGTGCAAAGTACTCCACTTAGGAAAGAACAATCCATTACACACATACAAGATAAACAATGACTTCCTAGGAAGAAGTACTGTGGAAAAGGGATCTGGGTGTCATAGTGGACCACAAGCTAAATATGAGTCAACCGTGTAACGCTGTTGCAGAAAAAGCAAATGCCATGTGTTAACAGGGGTATTGTAAATAAGACACGAGAAGTAATTCTTCCTCTCTACTCCACCCTAATTAAGCTACAACTGGAGTATTGTGTCCAGTTCTGGGTGCCTCATTTCAGGAAAGATGTGGACAAATTGGAGAAAGTACAGAGAAGAGTAACACAAATGATTAGCGGTCTGGAACACTTGACTTATGAGAGAAGATTGAAAGTGCTGGGTGTGTTTAGTCTGGAAAAGAGGAGACTGAAAGGGGACATAACAGTTTTCAAGTACCTAAAAGGTTGTCATGAGGAGGAGGAAGAAAAATTGTTCTCCTTGACCGCCAATGATAGGACAAGATGCAATGGGCTTAAATCATGGCCAGGGAGGTTTAGGTTGGACATTAGGAAAAAAATTCCTGACTGTCAGTGTGATTAACCACTGGAATAAGTTGCCAAGGCAGGTTGTGGAATCTTGATCATTGGAAGCTTTTAAGAGCAGGTTAGACAAGCACCTGTCAGGGATGGTTTAAGAGGGTAGTTGGTCCTGCCATGAGTGCAGGGAACTGGACTCGATGACCTCTCCTGGTCCCTTCCAGTTTCTATGATTCTATAAGCCTGCTGTAAGCATGCCAATGCCTGAGATGATGGGGCATCTGGGGTTTTCTTTTTTATGGATTTTCGGTAGTAGACAGAATATCCCTGGTCAAAGTTCTGGCGGTGTGCGTCTCTTGATTTGTTCTGTGCTGCTTTAGAGAGTTTCTTGTGTAGGTGGTGTAGTTCCTTTTGGTATTACTCAGTGGGATCAGAGAGAAGTGGTTTGTAGAATGTTGTGTTGGAGAGTTGTTTGTAAACCTCCTGATCATAATCTGATTTATTCATGATAACGACAATGCCTCCTTTGTCAGCCCCCTTAATAATAATGTCAGAGTTGTTTCTGAGGCTCTGGATGGCATTGCGTTCTGCATGGCTACGGTTATGGTGTAAGGAATGTTGTTTGTCCACAATTTCACCCTTTGCACGGTGGCAGAAATCATCTATTAAGAAATCTAGTTTGTTGTTCCAACCGTCAGCAGGAGTCCACATAGAATATGTTTTCTTGCACTGTTGGGAGGAAGGTATCTGTAGGTCATTGTGTTCTTTATTGGTGGCATTGTAATATTCCTTGAGTCTGGAATGGTAAAAGTAGTTCTCCAGTTCACCGCAGAATTGTATCTTATATGTGGGGATGATGGGGCAGAAAGAAAGTCCCCGAGATAGCACCAATTCCTCTGCTGGAATAAGTTCGTAGCACGGAAGATTAACAATGTTGTTGGGTGGATTGAAGGTGTTGATGTTATCTCTTGTGGTGCATAGGAGTTTAGACAGTTCGATCTCCCTGTCCACTCCACTGATGACTTGTTAATAGCGTTGCTTTAAAAAATGAATAACAAATCGCAGCTTCAAAAAGAAACTGCAGAATTAGAATTTATATGGAAATTCGACTCAGTTGCCTCAGGGTTAAATAGGGACTACGGATTTTATTCTTATTACAACAGGTGATTTGACCTCACATTCCTCTATATGCTGTTCCCCAGTGTTTGAATCTCAACATCTATTTTGATTTGCTGTTACAGCCTGACCTGATCCTGAGTCATACATTTCCCTGCATTTACTTTCCTCCCATTCTGTAAGTTCCCCATTTTCAAAGCATCTGATGAAGTGGGATTTTCTCCCACAAAAATGCATGAGATAAATAAATTTGTTAATCTTAAAAGTTCCACAGGACTCCTCGTTTGTTTTGTTTACCTAGGCTAACACAGCTACCCCTTTGGAACTTCTTTACATGTAGTGAGTCTTTTTCTTTCACTGCTCCTTCTTCAGTCCTCTTCCTCCAGATATGCCCATGCATACTTCTCTGTAGATCACATCTTTCTCAGCAGTGGTTGATTGCTCTTAAAGAAGGCATGAAAGTCTTTGGAAGAAGTTTGTCTGAAATTGTACTGTACAAATAGAATCCCTTTCAGTGACTCAACAGTCAAGTTGTTCCTTTCTTTTGTCCACTGACCTTCTATGAATTTCTTCAGATTGGTGAACTGATCAAAACATGTAACATCATCAATTGGTACCCCCTTATCTATCAGGTTTTTGACACAAAATTCCACATCATTCCAATTTGGTGTCTCACTCAAGACAATCCACCTGTGGATTGTCTTGAGTGAGACACCAAATTGGAATGATGTGGAATTTTGTCAGTGTTCTCATTCACTTCTCCAAATATTCTAAGCATGTGCTATACAGACAATTTACTTCAGCACAGAATTTGTCATATTCTCCGTCAAGTCCTTCTTTGTGCTTTTGTGCCAGTAGTCCCTTAACTTTTAGAGTCATGAAGTTGTGAGTCTTACATTCAAGAAGGATAGTGTGAACTGAGTTCAAGCTTTTTAGCACTTCCACAACAGAGTTGTTTTCCCTTTCAGTTTTTTTAATGTGTGTTTGGAATACACTTATGAGTGAATGCATGTACCAGAGGTAAATCTCAATGAACTCATGTTCAAAAAATGTCTTAATTATAGTGGGTGGTTTGTCCTGTGACAGAAGGAATGACTTCAAGGCCGGAAACATCTGAATCATCCTTGTAATGCCAGGAAATAACCACAGCCATCATGTCTTGCTGTGAGAGAGCAGCTTTCTGTATTTGATATCAACAAACTCACAGTACACCTTCAGCTGCTCGGTTTGGACAGTGTAGATATGAAAGTATTGGTAAATTTAAAAAATAATGTTCTCATTATCAACATCCATTCTTTCTACCACATGATGAACACAGTTGTTCAACATGTGTGCTGGGCAACCCACACCGATTAATGTCCTTTTCTGGAAAAACTTCTTTAAGTTTGCAAACACATTCATTCTTTCTTCATCACACCAGAGTCCTCTGGATGTTTATTGTAGTTATCACCTGTAAATGCGATGCACTTCTCAAACAAACCCTTCTTTTCAAGAGTTTCCTTTACGTATTGAGCAATCATATCGGCAGTCTCATCAGGTGTATTTTGGACCTCAATTAATTTTGATTGCAAACCACTGTTCTTCCAGTCAAAATATTAAATTATTACTGGAAATAGTTTCACTGAACCATAATTTCTTCCATCTGTAGCAACTCCACAGTAGGCTATATGATTTTGTTCAAATGTTTTTAGAGGAGCATCAACAGAATGCAGTTCAAGTACAGAGTTAACAATCGCTTCTGTTTTGGTTTGAGTACTTGAAAATTTTCAGGCTACCTCAGAATCTGAGAATGTCTTCTTCAGCAAGACAGATGTGCAATCCATTGACTTGAAACTATCATGATGCTTAATGATGTGAAATGCAAAAGTGCCCTCTGCTGCAGTAACAGCATCCTCTGATTTGCTTTCTGGCTCTACAAAATAATCTGTCAATTTTGCTGATGAGCTCTCTGCTTGAACTGCTTTCCTTTGCTTATCCAAGTCCACATGAGATGGTAAATCAAGAGCACCGTTATTTGCCACAGAGACATACGTACCAGCTCTACATACCATGAACTCAGCTTCCCATTCTTCTCGAAAACATGGGAATTTTGTCTTTAGCTCTGCAGTGGATTTACACTTTCCTTTTGGCATCGTGTTTGAGGGTAGTAAAATAAAATATAAAATCTGGTAACTAATCTACAGAACAAAAGTTTCAATCAAGCTTGACTCAACCTGCTTAAATTCAGGTAGACTTAACTGTAAGCACAGACTAGACAGGAGTTGCTTCACTGACCTCAAATTTAGCAGTATATGTGTGCCCGGAGGTATCACTCTGCACCCAAGCACAATCTTTGGGAAATCCTCCTCTCCTCTCCCCACATGACTGATCTCCCCAGTCCCTCCTCTTTACTCCCCTCCCGACGTGACTGATCTCCCAACTCAGTTTCTGCATACTTTTTAATTAGTTCAGTTGTATGTTTGGGGCAGTTGTCTTGTCTTCTGCTCATACTAGTTCAAAAGAACACAAGAAGGACCTCTTTAGCTGACCACAGCAGGCTTAATTTGTCATAATTATATTCTTGTGGGTTGCTGTACTCTTAGGATTCAAAGCAGTGGAAAATATTTCAGTTCCCTCCACTTCAGAGTTCAATTCAGTCTTGTCATGTCTATTAATATGTATAATTTTTAAAGTGAAACTTTTAAAACTTTATTAGTTAAAATAAGAGGGTACTTCCTTCTCCTGGAAGAAAGAGTGCTGCATTTCATATACGAAGTCCTTCATGGTTTTTCCAGTACTGCAAACCTTTGGAGATGTATATAGTCTTGGAAAATGGTGACAGTATAATAATGATCTTTTCTTTGTAGTTTTCTTATGTCCCTCATGAAGCAGCTCAAGATAGTGCCAAGATTTCTAATAGGTACATACCACATGCAATATGATGACTGGAAAGATTGAAGCTACAGCCTGCTGTCCAAGAGATTGTTTTATTTGATAGACAGATATAGATGGATAAAAAGTATTTTCATTTCACTGTGGCCAATTAGGAGAAAGGAAGTGTAGGGAAAGCAAGACAAAATATAAGCTGATACACTTAACATTTATAGGACAATATAAGAAGCTAGGCTGCAAAGTCCTGATACTGGAAGTTCCTCTAGGTTTCATTTTCTAGTCAGATTGCATCAGTGGCATAGCAATAGTGGGTGGGGGAGGGGAGGGAACAGTGGGGGGCTGCATATGGGTGCTGGGCAGGGGGCTACAAGGAGTGGAATGGTGTGGGGCTCCCAGAGGAGCACAAATATGGGCTCGGCCCCTGGCCACCAGTGGGCACCAGACACCCTCGCTCTGCCACTGGATTGTGTGCTGAGTTATAAGTCATGCTGTAACATTTCTCATAAGCAACTCTTTATATATCATCCTAAAACCCCATATTCACTTGTATGAAATCCTGAAGGACTCAGACCTAGTAGTGGTCTGATGGAAAAAACCTTTTGTGTACATTTATACTTGCCAACACATAAACCAATATTTTTGGAAGATTAGTTGAGTCTTAATCAGCTGTACTCTTTCAAACATTGGGAGAAATCAGGTCTATTTTTCCATGAGAGAATGGATGTTTCAGCTCTTTGGGCAGCATTCTCCAGCTAATAATAAATACCTAAACACCTTTTTAAAAAAAAAAGAATTATGGACATTTTGAATTGTTCAAAAGTGGCTTTGTTCTTCTGTGTATTTACTGCTCAACAATGCTGTCTAAAATAATTTTGGCTTTTTAACTACTTGCTAAAATATCTGTAATGTTTTAATATTCTGAATCTTTGAACTGCCAGCCTTTCTCCTCAAAAATTAGGAACTCAATTGAAAGTATTGTTTTTTGCCTTGAGATCTTTGTGTGACAATGAGTTAAGATTATTCAATTCTTTAATGGTCCAATTTAATTAAAAATATAAACACCATCAATTGGTTTTGACCATTATTAAGGAATCTGTCACTTCTGGAAATTGGACATTAGCTGGCTTTAATTACATTTGGCTTTTCAAGAATACTTGAAACTTAATGGCCTGTGGGGAGAGAGAGATCTGTCTGTCCCCTATGTGGCCTGTGAGGAAGAAGTCATCTCAGTCAAAAAGTAATTGGCATATACTTCTCAAACTATGTAGCAAATTACTTTACACAGAAAACTCCTTTATCTAGGACTACATCATTTGCCTGATAAGGAATCTCTCCTGGAGCTACTCTCTGTGTGTTTTGTAACACTGGAATGAGAAGCAAAATAGAGGTCACTGTGCTTTAAAGCTATCTGGAAGTTAGTCTGTAAATTAATTGTTGCTTTTGTATTTACAGAACCAACACATGGCATGTACAAATATGTGTGCAGCTAATTTTAACTCCCAGCTACTCAAACAAGCAGTTTTGAGGGTCTGTTGTAGCTTTCATAGCATAAATTGAGACCTTTTGTATTCCTTAAAAGTGATCAAAGAGCATCTCAATGTGCACATGGTTATTTTGTTTTTTAAATAACATTCATATTGGTGACTAGTGCGTGAAACAGTCAAATAAAATATGGCATTCTCACAGTTTTAGCTTACATTGAAGCTGGAAATCATTGTGTGGTTTTGGAAACCAAACCCATTCCAAAACACAGTTGGAAACTTTTTACATGACAGTCTGTTTTATAAAGACAGTAACATCAGGGGGTAGATGAAGATGGAAATGCATATCCTAATGCAGGGTGAAATTGTGGCTTCACTGAAATCAGTGGGAGTTTTGACATTGAATTCAACAGGACCAGGATTTCACCCAGATTATCTGACCATCTACATTTGTAATGACTTACAGAGCAAAGGTACATTTTACATGCCACGAATCATAGCAAGTTGCTAACTTTTTTCAGCCACTTAAAGGAGGACAGTACAAAGCACCTTGTGTTTCTTGGATTTGTAAATAGCACTGCAAAATATTTTGTAAATTCTAGCAGCTGAGTTAAAGTTAATAAATGTTTGTTTTCTTGACCAGGTTGTCAAGTTATTAAGCAACAAAAGGTCGCAGGCAGTTGGAATACTAATGTCTAGTCTTCATTTAGATATGAAAGATATCCAGCATGGTAAGTAAAATAATTTTTTATTAGGTAAGGATTTTCAATAAAAGTATTTTTCTTTAAAAGTCAGAAAATACTTGGTATAAGTGTGTATCTATCCATTCAATAGTATTACACAATTGCCATGATCTATACGCAGGGTGGCCCAGGTAATGTAACTGTTCATTCAAGGCTTTGTAATCTACATTCTTGCACATCAGTTCTCTCAGATACGTGATATCGAGGGTCTTTGGCTCCAGCCTATATGAAGAGAAGGCTTGTTGATTCTAACTCAACTAGCCTCACTGGGAATCTAGAACCTGGAAACTTTGTGACTTCTATTTTACTTATTTGCTGTATAAAATAGCTCCTATATTTAGTGTTAGAATAATATGCACAGGCTTCTTAGTTACTTTATCTTCCACAGGGTTTTAAAGAGAGATATTTTGGTGAGCTTGTAATATTTTTTTACATTTATACTAGGATGGCTAAAAAGAAGTGAAAAGTGAAATTATATTGCTATTCACTGTCCTTATGCTTCCCAAGGGCCTTGAATAGATTTTAAGTAGACTGAACTGTCCTGTGACGTGCCAGCCTGCGTATTAAATTAATATGGTTTTGAGTATAGCAGAGATTTAATAAATCCTGAAAATATTTTTCTAGCTTTCTAGCCTACATCTTTACAGACATGAATTCAGTTTGCTGTGCTTTAAATTATTTTGTGGAATAATTCATATTTAGAACAAATTATACTGTGTTCTGTCAGCTAGTAAGTAACTCTTAATCACAATTTAAGTTTTTATTAAATTGTTTTGATGGTTACTAGACTTCCTCAAGCAGAAACGTTTAGGATGGTAGTCATAGAATAAGGCGCCAATGCTGGCGCCAAGAAGTACTTGGTATTTCTATAGCTGGCAGATGTACTTCAGTTAAGTCATTGAGTGAAATCTGAAAACAATGATATGGTCCTTTGCTTCACTCAAATATTCAACTTGGTTTGGGTTAATAATGAGAACCTTATGAACAAAGGAGTCCGCCTAACATCTGTGTCTGTGGTTAAGCCAACACGAGTTCATTGAAAAATTTACTTGCTTAACATGCAACACTAACAATAACATGGCATGAATGTCGGTAGTTGAAGGGGTCAAACAACATTATGCCTAACCTTTATCCTATTAGAATGTTAAGCCATAGTATCATCTGTTGTTCAAGTTACACACTATTTTGTATTACTCACTTTCAGTTGCTGTTAATTAATAACAACAACAAAAAACTTTGCTAAAGCACAAGTCACTCTTATTCTTATTTACTTCAGTCTGAAACATGACTGAAATAGAAGCAATTTTTTTTTCTATTGGGAAAGATTTTGGAAAATAATGTGAAGAACCTGTTGCTTGGTGTTAATGCAGTTTTGGGGACAGGAAAGGCGCACTGAATGGGCTGAGCAAGGCAGATGTCAGGCCACAAAATCACATAACATCAAGTATGCCACTCCCCTTCCTGCCTCTTGTCAATCCAAACCAGACTCCTCTCTATCTCAATTTCAGTCTTGCACCCAAGCGTTTCCTCAGCACAGACACATATTTGCCCTCTTCCTTTCCAGACATCCTGCACATACTCAACAGTGTGACAAAATGTACACCCTCATACCCACTCAGTTTGCTGGTCCTGGATTTTATATGTTGGCCAGAGTGTGGGTGCTTAGTGCCAGTGCACCTGGGGAGGAAGTTTCTATTGCATGTCCCTTCCTCTCATTCTGATCCCAGGATCAGCTATCTCAACACTGAGCATACAATTAGCTTCCCCCAGCCTTTCTACTGCCAGCCATTGGAGAACATGGAAGCAGAAGCCACTTGTCTTATAAAATGCCCTGAATTTGGCCTGAATCTCTTGAGAACATCAGGCCAATCTGCCAGTTGTTAGACAATTATAAAGAATAGCATGCGATGTCGCTATCTCTTGTGATTAGATTGTGAGTCTTGTGATCCTCGATGTTTTTCTTAAAAGCCCCAGTTTCTGTAGTCAAGTGATAGAGAGAATATTTTCATTTTTTTAAAGTGAGTTTCTGCCCACATGACTATAGTAATTATCCTGTAAACACAAATGGAGTGAACTCTAAAAGTTCAGAAGGAAGTGATACATTTTGGGTGGTTATTTGAACCTCACTCTTCTTTGGGTCCTGGCTCATGATTTTTGGATGTTTGGGATTGACAATATTGAAGAGCCAATTTCTTTTAATGCTGAACATGGATTTCAGGATTTCTTTTGTTTTTATGTGGTACCATCTTTTTTTTCCTCTATGGAAAAAGAAATCTCAAATGCTTTTAGGAATTTAGGTGAAAACAACTGGGATAAACTGGAATTCAAATGGCTAATTTAGGATTGTGATTAGGTGACATTTCATGCAAGCTTGCAGCAGTTCAATGTATGCTGAGTTGTCTCCTTTAGTTAGGGGAATATAAGTGGCAGCTAATGAAGTTGGGCTAATCTGTTTTTTTTTCTTTGAATTGGATTCAGTAAGATAATTGCCCAAATTCTGTTTGCTGTTTAGATATTTTTACAATGGGGAAGGAATTCTTTTAATGAGCAGAATATATTTTTATTGAGCCCTAATCAATCTTTCAAGGAATGTTTTAAACTATTTTTAAGCAGATTTTTAATTGCTGTCAGATCATCCAACTGTCTATCCTGTGTAAACTAGAATTTTAAGAAATGTTAATTTCTTTAATCCCAATGACATATTCTATGTTTTTAGTTACTGCAGTACAAAAAGAAGTTCTTTTCTCATGATTTCTCTGGTTTCATGCATACTCTTACTGATGCCCAATCATTACAATCTTCTGTCAGTTACCTGAAATACTTTATCCAGTAATTTTACTTCTAGTACCCTCTATACATTTTAGCCCATATTATATTCCCACTGGAATAATGAATGGCTGCATTTGGTTTCAGGATTCAGCTAATGTTTCAGAGAAGCAAGTCAAGTACTTGTCATATTTTTTTTTTTTAAGCTCAGATTTTGTTTTCCAGATGTAAGATGGTGATTTTAGGATCCATTTAGGATTTTTCCTAATGTCAGAAATGCAAGTTATTTTTAAACTGGGAGTTTATTGCAATTTCAGTTTTAACCATTTAGGTAGTAAGTTATAAAGATTATATTTAAATGACATCATATTAGTGGCTGGGTTGAAAGTAAGATACTATGGCTGATTAAAATTTTTCCATTAAACTTTTTTTTTGACAAATTTGAATTTTTGACCAAATGAAAAAGTTGTATCTGTTTTCTTCACAAAATAAGTATATTAATTAAACCAGTTTTCTGCATTTTTTAAACTGAAGTCCAAGCCTTTTTTTCATTCTTTTGGCAATGATTTTTAAGTTCTCAGGTGAAATAATAATTAAAGAAGCATTTTAATCATGTTTTGTGGTGGGTCAAGTATCAGAATTGGGTCAAGTATCAGAATCAGAATTGTGGTGGTAATAATTGGTCATTATCATGCTATTATTAAAAGGTGGTCCTATTCTGAAAAGAGAATCCATTTAAAAGTGACATATTATGGGTGTTAAATGATGCTCAGTAATTTTCATATCAAGTTTGCCTGTAGAAAGAGTTTTATCCCCTAACTTCTCTACTTTTTCAGATTGAACTCTAGAAGTTAGGCTGGATTTTTTTCTTTTCAATCATCATCACAAATAAAAAAGGTTTTACAGAATGAATTGATAGCTGTGGAAACCCATTGCTTTTAGTTTAATTTTTCACAGGCAGTTGAAATGAATATTGCAAACCAAATCAGCTCCTGATGTCCATGCACTTCTCAGCCTGCAAAGGCCTAAGTTTGAGATGCAAAGTATGACAGACAAAAAATTCCTGCAGAAACCCTAAAAGCTGAGGAATCCATTCCTGTAATATAAATAATTTAAATGAAGGTAACTTCAATTTCATTAATCTCATTTTTATTGAAATATTTTTCAACAATAAATGTGAAGGACTTAAAAGCAGCAATATGCATATTTGTTTTTGAAGTTAGTAGAAATATTTAAAGTAGTCATATCCATTATGGCTCTGAACAGATTCAAGGAGTAGAAGTATTAAATAAGATACCATTTTATTGAGTCAATTTTGCAGCAGAAAACCACATTTTAAGCAAGAATGTGCATAGAACAGAATGCATTTTATGGAGATCCTAGTGATGGACTTCTCTCCTCATCAAATGAGGACATCAAAAATTGAAAGCTTTTATTTATAAAGCCAGAAAGGGACTTTGATTATCTAGTCTGAGCTGTCGTATAACACAGGCCATAGAATTTCCCAGCTTTAATTCCTGTTTAAACTATAGCATAGCTTTTTAAAAAAATATCGAATCTTGATTTTAAAAGTTTCCACCAGATGGAGGAATTATGTGAGAAGAAAGAAACCATCACAGTTGCTCAAGTGGTTAATTTCCAAATTCCTCCACTGTTGGAAAAGTGCACCTTATTTGAAATATGCGTTTGTCTGACTTCAACTTCTCCTTGTTAGACCTTGTTATGTAAAATGTGGTGGTGAGTCTTGGATGGGAGCTGCTTCTTTCGAAATAATTTATATTTCCTCCTTGTTTTAAGCATTCATTAATATTCACAAGTGTAGGAGCCATAAAAATAATTGGACTAAGGTGTACCACAGTTCTCAAACAATAATAAAATAAAACCCCCAAACTACACCTGGCCATCTCCACACAAAAACAAAAACACTCGCGTAGGGAAGCCTATAGTTAGAAAATCAAAAATTGGCAATGAATATCATATTAATGAATATTACATTTTTATAGTCAGAAATGTACAACCTGTTTATTTCTAATATGATAATGAATCACTATTGACTAAACTTGTTAGCTTTTTTAAGCGTGTTTCTCAACATTTACAAGAATAACAGTCTGTGGAAAAATGTTATAAAAGACACTGTTTGTCCTTTTAACTTATATATCATCTTTTCCATTTCAGTATTTTCCTATACTTATCACCATTTATCTTGTGACAGGTTCAGGACTCTTGTATTTTTCAACAGCATATCTAGTTGTGAACAATATTATATTAGAGAACTGCTGTGAAGATCCTCATAAACTCTATCTGTACATCATCTTTTACGTGTCTTGATGTCTACTACTGCTTAGACATTACCTACTCCTCTCTTTCCAACCCACCAAGAGTAATATTTTCCAGTGTGAAACGCTGGAGCTACTCATAAAGAGAAGATCCATAGCCATATTGGACAGCACTTCCCTTTCCTCCTTCACTGATTAATGAAAAATTTCAGCATAGCCATACAAATACGTTGTTGAACAGAGATTCTTAATCCATACCATGTAAACCAGTGGTTCCCAACCTTTTTGAATGAAAGCCCCACTAGTTAACACTAGGTAAAACACATCCCTGGGCCCTCACTGGACATGCACATGTATAAACCATATAAACACAAATAATAATAATAATAATAAAGTACTCTTACCTGCTAATCCGTCCTTGATATAGCTACCACCACATGCTCTGTGTGGTCCCACCTCTTTCCATCCCTCATGGACTAAGGGTAAAGGAGTCAAGTTCTGGCAGGTTGGCAAGGGCTGCTCCAGGCCCCCACGAAGCCAGGGCTGTCCTCTTCAGTATGGCTGGTGTTGGAGCTGGGTGAGGGGCTGGTCTGCCAGGCACAGAGCTTGAGGAGCTAAATGCCTTCAATATTACTGATGCTTCATGGACCCTCTGGAATCTTTTGCACTCCCCTCTAAAGTGGTCCCACCCCCCAGATCAGGAACCATTAATGTAAACTATCTGAACAAAACGTTGTATTCAAAACATAAAGCAGCAAGAGTGCAACATATGTACTTGCATAACTTTCGTTGACTATTTCTCACTATTCCCTGTGTCCCATTGCCCTGAAAGTTCTGACTCTCCAAAGCTCCACTTGTGTACTCATTCTTTCACTACCACTCTGGTCCTGCTAATTTAAAAGCTCTGCTTCCCATTTCATTCTTGCAAACAGAATGGCCCAGTAATAGCACATATTTCACAGGTCCTGCCATGTCTCTGATAATTTGCACAATTCAGCTGTCTGGGGATGGTCAGTGATCAGAGGAAGTTTGGTAGGTATCTGCTGGAAGTAGAGAGGCTGCAGTATTGAAGATATAAGTGCACCTTTGGATAATTTACTTTTGTAACTATATACTTACAGATGTGGAAGAATCTATATAATGTCAAGTCTTTAAATCAAGGATAGATATCTTTACTAAAGATACAGTGTAACTCAAACAAGTTACAGGTTGGATGCAGAAATTATTGGCTATGATACTGTGGTCTTGTGATATGCTGGAGGCCAGACAACTTGTTTATAATGGTCTTTTCTGTCCTTAAAAGCTACTACAGTCCATTGTTGTTTGCAAGGTGGATCATTGTTCTGAGGTAGTGTGACAGTTTCTCTTTTTCCTAATAATAGCAGTATGTTACTCTGTGGTTCGCATACTTACTTTTCTAAATGTCATACACCAGCTTGATAGTGTATAAATGTGTAAAACAAAGACTAACTCATTACTGAAAAAATATTGTTGCGAAGGGATAATGTATTCTCTGTTTATGAGCTAAGATCATGGATGCTAAGACTGCAGTAATTAGACCTTGTATCTCCAAATACAAGGTACATGGCGAGAACTAGTACACATTGTTTTTTAAAAAATAAGTTTGTTAAAACAGGATTAATTACTGAAACTTCAGTGAAGCATTGAAGGAATGGTCTTCCAGAAAGACTGAACTTCTGGAATATTTAGTTTTTATTAATTCATGTTTAATCACTTGCCTTGATTGATCTTACTATTGATTCCAAGTTGTCACTGAAAATTGATTCTGAAACATTTTAAGTATCTTTTTTTTCCATGCCAAATGCTATGCCCTTCTTGAGCAAGCTCACACACTGAATTAGATTCTTTGATTGCTTCACCATGGTGTGCTCTAGCTTTTGCTGAGTAATCCCATAGTTTTATTGCTCTAATCCTTCTCCTTTTCCCTCAGTCAATCCCAACTTATCTGCAGACCTCTTCTTTGCATTATGCCTGTTGTTATATTGCAAATTTATAAGTACAGGGACCCTTTCTTCTTATATTTATATAAAGAACTATTTAGTACTGTGAAATTATAATTGTTGATTATAGTAATAGAATATATGAGAGTTGATTTTAGAAGGTGAACAGAAAAGTCAAACCATGTTAGAAAGGAAAGGAATGTGCTAAAATGCTTGTATGTATCATCAATGATAGTATAAAAATTCCTTATATATTTATACTATTAGTGTTTGCTTTTAATTTCATATGGTATGTTTAAAGCAGTTCTAGAACCCCTGGCTCATCACTTGTACTAGCAATAATACCAACACCAACGTCAAGGGCTAGAATTGTAAGTGAATCTTAGAAGCTTGTAATGAAGTGGGTAAGGATAAAGGACATGAACACCTATTTTAGGAAGACTGTCTAAGTGTGTGAAAGAACTTCTTTAGCCTATTTAACATTCCTGTGCTTGGGTTCCTCCAACTTAGAGTTCTACTGTGATTCCCCCTGAAGTTGAGAAAAGGGGAAATTGTTTTGGAGCAGCAATTTTTCCTTAACCATTTTATTGGGACCACATGGGGTTCACTGCTTGGATACTGCATATACATTTTTCCATTATTTGCCAGACCTCATCTTACGACTTAC
This sequence comes from Pelusios castaneus, assembly GCA_007922175.1. Lineage (NCBI taxonomy): Eukaryota > Metazoa > Chordata > Testudines > Pelomedusidae > Pelusios > Pelusios castaneus. The sequence goes on along the minus strand of ML685870.1, from coordinate 1,046,904 downwards.
CAGTCTGTGTCTTTTTCATATTTTGGAATTTACACTTAATTTTTTATAAAGCCCTAAAAACCTTTAATATTAAACCACTCAAAATCATTTCATATGTTTGTAATGAGTTTGCAATAAATTACATTTTTTTGAACAATGAGGAAAATTATGTGATTTTCTCATAATGCTGCAATCAGCACACAGACTAATCACTGCCACATTGTATATTTTTGGGCGTGTTAAAGATTTTTTAAGGACACATGAGTCGAATTTTATAGGGATGTTTTGTAAGAACCTTCACTTTAGGAGAACTTGTTTCTTCATCCTTTCTACTGAAAGGCTGTGGTCTTTCTTTTAAGTTCGGTAATATGGAATTTCCAAAGAGAAAAGTGGGGGGAAGTTCTAATCTTCCAAATGGGTTTTAATAAGCTAATACTACAGGTCTGATTTATGCAATTATTCTCTCTGTGACTCAACACTTATCTCTTAAATAGAGATAATAGCACTTCCTTACTGAAATATATTGAAAGATTGTAAGGAGCTCAATATTGAGCTATATTGATATGTGCTATGTAAGTGTCTAAGATAGGTAGTTAAGAGACTAGTTTAAAAGAGACCTTACTACTTCATTTAAAAATGGTTGACAAACAGAAGGGAAGTTCAGTCTCAGTTAAGAAATTGAATTTCTTCAATCACTTGCCATTGCAGAGAATAGTACAACTGGATGTTCAGAAAGACATAATGTAAAAAAAAAAAAAAAAAAGGGGTGCCTTCAAGAAGACTTCAAAAATGGTAAATTTCCAAAGTGGTAGGGTGATATGTAATCTTTTTTTTGCTATGATGTCTTAGAATGATGTTTTCCTGCACAGAGAACCACAGAAATGGCTCTGAAGTTCTCATGACCCAGAGTCAGACATAAAGGGTACATCTACACTGGAGGCTCTGTTAAGTCGGCTTAAAGTCAACCTTGTTAAGTTGACTTAGAGACTCCACAGCCCTGCATCCACACTGGTAGGTGTTAGGTCAACAGAGGAGTGGCCAGGAACTCTGCGAGGGGGTCTGGAGGCAAAAAAGTAGGTCGACTTAAGGGCTATCCCCTATCTACACTGGCATAAGTTGACTTAATAAGGTCGACTTAAGCCTTAGATTGACCTTAAGAGGTGGTGTTATTAAGTCAACTTAAGGAAGCGCGGAAGTCAACTTAATAAGTGCCTAGTGTAGACACAGTGGTCTGTAGGTCGACTTAACTGTCCTTAAGTCGACCTAAGGCTCCAGTGTGGATGTACCCTTTAAAGTGATTCCTGTGTTCTGTGTGCTAAATCACAGCCAAATTAAGAGGGGAATTCACGCTGATCAGCATTCTGCTTGTCTGGCCTGGTTCTACAGCTGTTGTGTTTGTTATAATGTGTTTGAAAAGAGGAGACATAAGGACTGAAGACTCCAGCTGTGTATATCCAAAAACTAAAGATGGAGCTGGAATAATGTCAGTGTAGGGACTATAAAGTGTGGAACAGCCCTCTCACTGTGTGGTGTATTCTTTTCCATTGGCTGGCAGTAATTAAAGCTCCTTTATCATGGTACTATCATGCTCCTGAAATTTAGCTTGAAAGGATGGGTTGGACCCCACAATAAATGGCCAGAATCATTCTGTGTTAATAGCAGCTTTTTCATAACCCAGGAATGCTTTCTGCACTAATTGGGTTATACCTGCAGCATACATTTCCAAGACATGCTTTGGGAGCCTGGGAAGAGCATGTACAAAATATTGGAAGGGTATCTGATGCTGTTCTATATATCATTTAATTTTTCAGTTGTTTTGACTTAGTCATGCTGCATCTCAGGGATGGATACCCAGTGTACTAGATCACTTCTAACTGGCTAGGGAAAGCTGTTGCTGCAAGTTCAGGTTTTGTTGTTCCAGTAGATGGCACCAGTGGACCATGCTGCTCCCTCTTGAAGTGAGTAGGCTGAGCTGTTGGGCTAAGATACCAATTGCATTGGGGGGAATGATGGTGTGGGTGATCTGACAGTTCACACCTCAGTTGGCAATGAGTTATGAAGTGCCTTTTCTTCTCTGCCTCCTGCAGCACCAAGTGGCCACAAAGAATTCCTTGAAGGGGTCTCCCTTTTGCTGGTAGCTACAAATGAATAACAAATCGCAGCTTCCAAGAGAAATTGCAGAATTGGAACTTATATGTAAATTCGACTCCATTGCCTCAGGGTTAAACAGGGACTACGGATTTTATTCTCATTACAACAAGTGATTCCCTTCCTCTATATGCTGTTCCCCAGTGTTAGAATCCCAACACCTATTCTGATTTGCTGTTACAGCCTGACCTGATCCTGTCTTATACATTTCTCTACATTTAATTTCCTCCCACTCTGTAAATTCCCCATCTTCAAAGTGTCTGACAAAGTAAGATTTTCTCCCACAAAAGCTCATGTGATAAATAAATTTGTTAGTCTTTAAAAGTGCCACAGGACTCCTTGTTTGTTTTGGATTTCTAATTGTCACTGTGAATTTTAAGTGTGTTAAAATATCAAAGTAACTGAATACCTGTTTAGGGATCTGTTTTTCTACTATTAAAAGTGTTGGTATCATGTTGAGGGTTTATATTTCATGTAATGTTTAGGTAGGTAAAAAGTTTGTTTTTTAATATTTAAATATTTGCATGAAAAACAGTGCTTCATTGATGTTAAAACTTAAGGATGGGAATTTCAGAAATACCTACCATTGTCCTATCTTCCTTGGCTTTTCTCTAAGTCAATGATAAACTTCCATTAATATCATTAATATTAAGTGCTTTTGAAAATCCTACCCTTGAAGTCCTTAGATCAGAATCCAGTTAAGATATTGAAATATATACGGATTCTGAACCACATTTTTTTAAAAAACCTAGATAAAAGACCCTATTAGATCACCAGTTTTGTTGCAATCTAAGCCCTTATCTATGTGAACCTTCAATCAACAATGCCCTTTGTTGAAACATATTCCTTAGGTTGCGGAGTCCGGATTAAACCATAAAACTATAATTTCCCATGACACAGCAATTTGAATTAGTAATGCCATATCTTCTGTCACTTATACGACAAGATTTTCGACTAGGTATTTAAATAATCTTACTACACTCTACAACATGGACCAAATCTCACATGGTCACTGCATCACTTTGTTAGCACTGGTGGCTGCCTGAATCAGTAACTTCAGAGTATTCAGAGAAAATCTTCATATGTTGAATATCATGAAGACAAGGATTTTACACAGGCATATAAAATACAAGATTACATCTCAACTTTTTGGTGTGAGTTGGGGGCAGAAACTAAGAGAATGGAGGTTTAGTTTTATTAAGATACCAGTTAGTGGTGTTGGGGGTGGGACTTAATTTGCTATTATTTAATTTGTTTCTATAAGGAAAACGTACACAACTGCTGTTTGTGTTCTTGATCAGCAACACTTGCAGCTGGATGTGCAGTATGTAAAAACACTTCTAAGCACTTGGGTAATTAGTTATATAGGCTTCAGACTGGTGAAGTTATTAATAAATATGTCTAGGAAAGGGGAAGAGGTGGCAAAATTTGAGGATAATATAAAATGTTTTAGATCAGTCAAAACTAGTGGTGATTGTGAGGACCTTTAAAGAAGCATAAAAAGGGTAGCTGAATAGGCAGATGAAATTCAATATTGATAGGTTTGTGTATTTTTAAGGCTGGAAGAGAGCACTGTGGTAATCCAGCCTTTCCTCCTGGATAACACAGGACACATAATTTCACCCAGTATTCCTGGTGATCAGGCCCTTACCTGCTCCTGAAACTAGATCATATATTATAGAAACGTATGTGATCTTGATTCACAATTTACAGGAGGTTTTTGTCATTGACTTCAGTAGAGCACTGATGTCATATAAAGACTTTGGATAATGGCAAATCAATCACATCCCTTGGTAGTTGTTCCAATGGGCGTTCACCCTCTATATTAAAAGTTTATGCATTTACTACTTGTTTGAATCTGTCTAGTTTTGATTTAACACCATCGGCTCTTGTTATGGCTCTCCTAAATTGGAGCCCTCTAGTATCAGATACCTTTTGCTGCTTGCACTTACAGACCATGATTGGTTCATCTCTTTTCCTTCTCTTAAGAGGGCATGATGATAATTCTTCCTTAGTTTGTTCAAAATCCTGCTTCCTACCAATCAATATTCAGCTTCAAATTCCATCACCAGAAACCAGCCGCTACTAGATTCATTGAGACTATTTGGTCATCCACACACTATAATTTTAAGTAAATATAATCTGGTGGTATGCCAAATTTTTTGGACCCTCCTACATCCCACACCCAAGATTCTGTCACCTGCCAAATGGAAAAAAAAAATCTTATCTAAACAATTAAGATAAGCAGTGAAGTGCTCTGTATGGTCAAATCAGCAAACCACTCTAAAACAGAACTGAAATACAATCTTCCTAGATTAAACAGTCTACAATGGCAATCATGTTTGTATTTAAACATTTTATTCTGAAAGGATTACAGCATTGGTCTCCATTTTTTTTCCTGCCTAGACAAGAAGGCGACATACTGAGTCAAACAAACTATATTTGTTCTCAAAGAATTGAACTTACACACATTTTATAAACAAACTGTATAGGTGTATGGAGTTGGACTTAATCGGTAACTGCTGTCTTTAAACTTGTATAGCATAATTACTTGAGATGTCTGTAGCACAGCTGTTTGTTGGAAATATCTTCCTTTTATATCACAATTAAAACCCCATATTAATAAAATTCTGAGGGTACAAATTACTAATACAAAGCCAGTAAATGACAAGCTAAGATCAAATGCTGTAACATTGTTAAGCAATTCATATTACATATTGTAGAAGAATGAGCATTAAAAATTAAGGATGAAATGCACTTTCATCATAAAGTCCCCTTTTTCAGTTGCTCAGAAATTTCTCAAATTAATATTTTTGTTAGAAATTTTCCATGCTTTCAGAGTTCCCAGAAGCATGTGAATGGTTAGATGTTTCTACATCAGTTTCTGAATTCTGAGTGTTTTAAAAAGAAACAGACATCACCTAACTTCCCACTATCTTCAAATTGGAGACTTTATGCATCCTTCCGGTTTCTTACTAGGAGTATAGATCCAGATAAATAATTGAAACCATAAAGTTACATGCATACAATTCTAAGTGAGGCTGATTCTCACCTCCGTGTATTTACATCAGGGACCTGATCCATATTGTAATATTCATAGAGTGAACAGAGAGCCCCTATCCCAAATTATTTACATTTTTGGTTAATTACAGTACATATCAGGTGGGTGCAAAAGCCAAACACATGGGTAGTAATATGAGAATGTTTTCATGTATTTTAAGTCTGTGCATGGGGGCGAGGCTCCTCATCTATTTAGCTGTTATCAGTAGGCATTGATCTGCAAGTATCACAAGAACATGTACCTATGCTGTGAACTCTTTTTTCCCCATGTTTACTCGGTGCTCAGAGTTCCTAAACATTGCACAATTTAGATTTCTTTGGGTTTCACTGTAACTCCTACTGGTGGCTGGGAAGCTTTCTCTTCCATCATCCCCTTCTCCATATTTATTTAAGATAGATTACTTAAAACAATGTCCCATTTTCAAACGTTGGATTTTGACCATTAACATGAAGATATAAATCTCTAGAGTCTTGTGGCACTGTTGTCTTTCTACAATAGACTAACACGGCTACCCCTTTGGAATATAAATCTCTGTCATTTGAGCTAAGGAGAAATCCTTTAAGTAAGAGATAATAGTACACTGTTTGGTTGCTGGTATCATCCTAGAGGAAGAAATCATCATGTTCAGTATGCTGAGACACTGGTGATCATATGCTATGAAACACAGCAATGAGCAACATAATTTTCAAAACTAGTTGTTCTTCAAGGGATGAGCAATGCAATAATTTAATTGTCCAGCTATATCAAAAGGATAAGAAATATTTGTTATGGCTTTAATCAGGATACAACTTTATTATTAGACGTCTGGGACAATGGGACAGATGAAAGTCTACATTGCCGGTAACCCCCTGTTCATTCAATAACTTCTCAGCGGGCTTTTGCCAGCCTCCTCCCCCCGCTTCCTTCAGCCTTAAAGCACTATTTATTCCCTTTACATGTAGTTTTTAATTGGATTGTGACAAGTAATAAGAGGGACTGAGGGATGAGAGGATAAGGGTGAATAATAGGATCATGCAGCTTTGCAATATACCTGTGCACATGCTTGATGGTTTTTCATCATTTAAACTTTTGTTTTCAGTAATGTCAGATATCCACAACTGCTTTTTAACCATTAAGTGTTGGACTCATATGGATCTCATGGTGACAATGAGTCTTGAGAAGGTATTTGAAGGAAAAGGCTTAAAGGTTCATTTAGGAATGATGAGCCATGCATAAAGGGTCATATGGAAAGAAATACCAAAACCTTTGTAGAATCAGAGAAGTTGTCATTCAAAGCTGGCAACATTGGCAGAGCAGTGGTGATGGGAAAGAAAAAGAGACTAGATCGTGTAAGGAGAGGAAGAGAGTTGTGTAGGAGAGGGAATGATGATTCAGTAGTTCAGGGACTAATTTAGGACTTGAAAAATCTGGACTGAGTTCCTTGTTCTGCTATAGACTTTCTCTATGACCTCGCACAAGTCACATAGCCTTTCTTTGCCTCAGATTCTCATCTGCAAAAATATTACTTTCCTGTCTCACAGGAATGTTGTGAGGATACATACACTAAAGGCTGTGAGGTGCTCAGATACTATGGCAATTGTGGCCATGTAAGTCCTTTAAAAACAAGTAGCCATTGGATTAAAAGAACCGGGTGGGTGGTTACATCAAAAGGACACACTGGGGACATGTCATTAGATGCCGTGCTTTGAATGGTTTGAAAAGGCATGGCATAGGTTTCAAGTGAAAAGAATTTCGCAATAGTCAAGACTGGAAATTATTTTTCCACACGTGTGTTTGTTTCTTTTGTGACTGTAATGACTTATTTAAAAACAACTCTGTAGGGCACCCTGCAAGATTGAGGTTCCTTTCACCCAACCCAGGGCTTTGTTTGCTGGAATGCCATTGTGGAACTCAACAGTACAATGTCCAAGGACTAGGAAGCCCCTGTGAAGGATGCCCAAACTAGAACTGTGTAGATCATCTCAGTTAGGCCCTTCCCCACCACAGAAGAATTGGTGTTTGTCTGTGTTTTCATTACTTTGTTGACTATTCTATATGTGATTTTTGGGAATGCTTTATCGCTTAACTCAAGATGCTGGGTAATAGAATGAGATGTTTAACTACAGGGACTGTTATTAACATGCACAGTCACATACGAGTTCATAAGTAAAGCGTCGTATTGTTGAGGGGACACGGGGGGTCTTTTATGATCCCCTTACATTTTTCAATTTATAATCTTCTTTCCTAAAAAAGAAATTTTACCCTTTATATTGCAGAAACCCTGTGGAGATTTATAGAGTGATAGGTGTGTGAGTGGGTGGATGTGTAGATGTGTAGGTACTTGCGTGTGTGTATGTGTAGATATCTTTAGTTTGTTTAGTTTTGTCATTTGTTTTGTCATTTTGCTGGGAATGAAACACACCTTTATATATGCTAGGAGCTAATTTCTTTTAAATTCTTGTCTGTAGTCCTCTGAGACTGATTTGTTTTAAGCAGCTCCCTTAAATATGCTTGCTCTTCTGCATACCTGTTTTGTTGAAAGTACACAGACCTGGCACCATTGTCAGTTTGCCAGGCATTCTCTTATCTCATGCAAGCATTCAAACAAAAGTGTTCTATTGCTCTCTAAATAATCCATGGGTGATTTTAACATTGTGGAAGAAGTCAGAGCAGAAACATGTGCCATATTTCTTAGTTCAGAAGCAGACTGTCTCTGGGGCAGGGGTAGTAGAAGATAACTGAGTCAAAACGAATGACTAAAGGGTGGTGTTTCCATACAATATGAATGCACTACCTTATAAAAGCAAAAATTAGATTTGCAGTTAAATGTAGATTTATAACGCACCCTGTTTTGAATAGCTTTATAAAACGTAAATACCAGTATACAAGCTCAAACAAAGTGTAAAACTCTCTACACTGCAGATTCTGAACACACTTTTTTTCTTTTTATTGATTTTTTTTAAACCTTGATTCAACAAGATACTTCAACATGAGCACATCTTTAAGCCCATGAATAGTCCTATTGAAACCAATGGCATTATTTATATGCCTGAAGAGGTGTATATGTGCCAAAGTATCTTGCTGAAATGTTGTCTAAGAGTGCCTATTGCAACACTTATTGACCAAATTTAAAACATAATTGACATAAAATATTGCAATGAGAAGTATTAGTCAAGAACCATTGCTATATCTTATAGAAATGTTAGCAACTATGCAATGTTGTCAGCTGATTGACATCTGTATTTCAGCTGATAAATATGTATTTCCTTGTTTTGCTAGTTTAATTAGATATTAATTAATATAGATGAGATTTTTAAAAGTTCATAAATGAAAAGGGAAAATGTTTATATTCTGTAATGGAAATAGCTTAAATTTAGCATCATTTTGTGCAAATTTCTCAATATATTTTCACATTTTTTGCTACCCTCTCTAGTACTACATTTAGCATTAAATGTGAGCTTCTAAAACATTTTGGTGGGTAGTGGGCAGGCAGGTGGTGGTGGGGAAATGTATGTATAAAATATATTTGCTATGGAAAACCAGAAAGGTGACTTTTATTGTATGGAATATTAGCACATTTCCAAATAAATTCCCATTCTTTTCATTTGTTTATATATAGATGCACCGGACCCTGCTGAGTTTAATCAAGATCAATGTTTCTTTATTTATATATCTTTTATTAATTTTAATTACAGTATAAGTTCCAGACCTGTAACAGGAAAATGTAATGAGACCCAGACACTGAGTGGTATCACTGAATGCTTTAGATCAATGAGAAGCAAATGAGTTTGAATTATATTGTCCGGAATCTTGAGGTGTGTACTCAGACTCACTTAGTGGCAGTCAAGGACACTGATTTATAGTGGATCAAGCAATCTAATACTGGAATTCCATCACTGACAACCCTCATGATTTCGAAAGTAGTTTTTTTCCTGGTGTTATTCTGACTAGCAGACAGATATCTATGCAGAAAATAAAAATTACAAGAAAAGAATACAATCAAATAAAGGACAAAATGCCAAAAGATAAAATGTTGTAGTAAAGTATTTATTATTTCAAGAACCACTGCTACATAATATTCAGAATTCTGTTCCAGACTGTTAATAGCTGTTTATGGAAAACAAAATTTACTTTGCTTTCCAGCCATATGGATGGTAAGCTTGTAATAATAATAAAAAGCTTACCTGATTTTAATAATTGTATATTAATAATTGTATATTCATATTAAATTTGAATGATCCTTCACTGAGCAGCATAAATTTGAAATATACCTAGTACCTGTACTTTCACTTTATAGTTCATCCTTTAATCCCAGCAAATCAGTGTCTCTGTTTATCATATTTTTCCAAAGGTCAGGTTGATTTGAAATTGCTCTCAATGTGTTGTGAAACCAGGTTTTTGACGCTGAGAAAGTACACTATGTTCATGGCACCACCAGTGGCTGGGAACAGGAAAGGTTTATTTTCGTATCTGTACTAAACCTGTCGGCTTAGTGCATAGAAGATTTGACCCTTGTCAGGTGTCTTGAAATTAACTGGCTGTTTGGTGGATTAATCAGTTTAAGGCTGAAACCAACTAGTGACAGGAATGAGCTTGTGTGTGTGTGTGTGTGGGGGGGGGGGGCGTTGTAGTACAGATTTACAGATTTTTATAATGCTTTCAGTCGGACCGTGAAAGTCTGATGTAAAGCTTATCTCTGATCTTTGGCTTTGCCCATACTCACGGGATCGTGTGTGTGTGTCTTGGGGGAGGGGAATGAATTTTTTTTAACACTTGTCACCTGGCTCTACCGGGTTCCTAAGCCCTGGTCTTAGAAACGGGACTATTCAAGGAATTAATAAAGTTAAAACCCTTAAGCTGTATGACCAGTGGGTCATAAAAACTATTACTGGGTATTGTGTTCAGTGTGTCTTTCGCTGCTGGATTATCATCTTGACAACTAATTCTTTTTCACTTTTGTCTTTTTTCACAGCTGTTGTGAACTTGGACAACTCTGTGGTTGACCTAGAGACCCTTCAAGCCCTCTATGAGAATGTGAGTAATAGGAGGAAAGATAGCTACATAGGCTTACAGTAGGTTCATGAAAAAATATTTTTGGTTTGCACCAGGAACAATTCATTACTAGCCTGCACAAATGCATTCCCTTTAAGGAAGTGTTTACTTAGTTAAAACTAAATGAAAACTAGCATAAACAGTTGCCTTTTACAAAATGACAATCCATTTTATATTGTGCATTTATTTTTCATATCAAGGATTACATTTATATTCAACTATATAATTTTTGTGTTTTAAATAAGCATGATATTTACAGTAAAAAATTAAAGTAAAACTGCATTTCTTTTAAATAAATATTTATTCCTCTAAAACTTTTTTGATTATTATATTTCATGATTTTTCACTTTCATAGGAAATAAAGTTTAGATACTTTAAAGGATAATATCATTGAGAGCTGTAAAACTTAATATAGTAAACTGAGTCATTACCATGCAATCCTAATTACTTTGAATGAGATTGAATGAAAACTGTGCAAGGTCAGAGATTTAAGCATACCCTGGCCCCACCATGATTCTGGCTGTAAAGCTAGGAACAGTAGAAAACAGCAGAGCATTTCTGACATCCACTGCTGCTATGCAGGTTCCTGGGTGTCTCAGGTAGTGGTATCTGCTACTCAGCATCCTGGCTCCCCTGGACTTCCCAGGGAGATTACTAATGAATCTGGGAAGATGAGTAGCAGATACAATCTCCTCAGGCAAGGTTGGTTTAGGGGAAGGGCAGAGACTGTGAGCTGCAGGTTCCTCAGGGGAAGAGCAGTGTGGAGGAGAGGAGCAGGAGCCGAGTGGTGAGGGGCAGAGGAGGGATTTGGCAAGCAGCAACAAGGAAGGTCACATGCTGCAAGCAGCGAGGGAGGCAACTGGGGGAGGGGCAAGACCTGGGGCAGACAGCAGGGGTGGTGTGTGTGTAGGGCTACAGGCAGAAGTGGTGGGATGGGGAGCTAGCCTCAACCGCCGCTCATGGCCCCAGGCTCTTTTAAATCTCCAAACCTATAGGTAATTGCCTCTTTTGCCCCGTCAATTGGTGGATCTGCGTACAGGGCATTAAACTGAGCTCCAAGAGACCTGGGTATTAATCTGGGCTGCACCAGTGGTCTGTTGTGTGACCTGTGGCAAGCCACTTCAGCTCTCTGTGCTTCCTATCTTTTCTCTGTTTTTGTCTATTTAGATTGTAAGCTCTTTGGTATTTGTACTGTCCCTCACTATATGTTTGTACAGCACCTAATATAATGGGGCCCTGACCTTTATTGGGAACCGTAGGTAGTATTGTAATACAAATAATACTATGAGATGTCTGGTGATGGTACCAAACTGGTTGATGTATTTAATTTGCCCTTATTTCTTAGCTGCAGTCTTTATCTTCTAGTATTTTTTTAAAGAGTAGCTAATATGTGCCTCCTTCCCTTTGTGCACACTAAATTAATTCTCAGTTCTGATGGTGGTTTTATTTATTTATTTATTTATTTATTTTGCCAGATAGTTAAATATCACTATGCTAGTCCCCAGCTATTCTGTTTGATCTCTGTGAAACATATGGGAGCATTTGTTTTACAATCTTTCTTTAGAATGTAATTTTTCCTGATTGCATATGTTTGGCAAGGTGCTTTCCCTTCTAGATGTGAATGAAGTTTGGGCAGCCTCCAGATCTAAACACACCCTAATTTAAAAAACCACAGTCCTGAGGGCTCAGTTCCTGTTTACTGAGGAATTAAAGCCTTCTTAAACCACACAGTTACTAAATACATCTTAGTGATTTTTTTAACTGAAAAAAACTCTATAGTTTATTTAGGATTATTAACCATCACTGTAGTCAAACGGTTAAATCTTTGTTAGTCAAGCTTTATATAGTATCTACATTTTGTTAGGCAATTGTATAGTTTCTTGTCAAGTTCTTTGAGATCTGTTTATGAGAAGCACCATATAAAAGCTAGGTGGCGTTATTAATAATATTATTTACTCTATAGCAATCAGGGAGAGGGTTCTACTTCATATTTATTAACATGTTTTCAACTGAAGGTCCTATTGAAAGGGCTCCAATTATCACTGTTTATTCCATATTCATCTTAGTTTAAACCTAATATAAAAACAATTTTGTTTGCCTAAATCCATTCCTTAAAAACAAAATACAAAATTTAAAACACAACGCATAAATAGCTGAAGATAAGCCAAGTTTTATTAAGAATGTGGTGTATCTCTTTCACACAAATACTCCAATTAGATAAATTGTGTGACAGAAAGAATCTGAGCTCTCTGTTTTACTTCTTTCAAGGTTTGCGTTTCACTTACAATCTTTAGCACTTCAGTCTTCTTTTCCTAGCACATTTGTTATAATTACATGAACTTGTTATTTGGGAAGGCAGTGCTACATGTGTCAGGTGAAACAGAATCCTCAAAAGTTTTTACTTTGCTGCTTTTATGAAATGAATTGGACCATATATGTTATTGAGAAGTAGAAATCTCTCTCAAGTTAAGGTTGCAGTCAGCTTCCATTGTGAATCCCTGTTTAATCACTCATTATAACTTTGACTTAAAAATTGCTAGATTTACTTTGGAGGCAATATGGATGTTTCTGTAAAATCTGAGAAAAGTTGGCCTAATAGTTTCAATTGCAGATTAAAATATTCTGATTTGAAATTTTGATTGTCTCTTTATCTCCCTCTTACTCAAATGACTTTATACAATTTCTATATTTTTCTTTTTCTCTTTTTTTAAAGTTCCCATGACCACCATTTTTGAAGAAAATAAGTTGTAATTCATTGAATTTACTAATTTTTGTTGTGGTAATTAAGGCCCATTCCTTATAGTGGAAATTAAGGATGTGATGTTTCCTCCTATTAATGTCAGGGGGCATTTTTGCCATTGACTTCTGTGGATTGAGAACCCTGGGCTACATATCTATAAGCCTGTTGACTTCTAGAGGCTAGGAGCTACAAGAAGCTCAGACAACACATTTGGGCCCTGCTTTCTGAAATCTATCAGATATTTTCCATAAGCTTCAAGAAGTTAAGGCATGTGTTTTTGGAGCTCATGCTTTAGATTGTCCAGGGATAGATGTGTTGGTTTTTAAGGATGAATGTAGCCTTTCATCAGTTAAAAGTTGAAGTTGCTGTGCCATTATCAGAATCTTTAAGGTCAAGCGTTATCGACAGCTATAACATTTCTGGAAAATAATTACTCAGATGTGACTTTCTGATTTTTTTTAAAGTGCTTAATTACTTTCCCTTGTGTCTGTACAATGAAATATCTTTAAACTTAAACAGATGAAATATAGGTGGATTTTAATTCTTGTTTCCTGCAGAAGCTGCTTCTGAAGTGCAGGAATAACAACAGCCTATTTAAGGTGTTAACGTTATATGAAAACTGGACATAATTTTGTCAATGAAGCAGATAGAAAAAATAATGAATATTTTCCTTTTGAACTTCTGAATAAGCTATATGAGAAGTGAAAGGTATTTCATTATCATGTGGAAATCAAACCTCCTCCTTTAATCCCGACTGGAATACATGCATTTTTATTTAGGCTTAAGTGATTTGATAAAAGTTACATAGGAAGTTTGTTCAACCTTGGCCTCAACTTCCTATATATTTATTTTGAATTTTCTTTTACAAAAATCAGATTTTTGTGAATCATCCATTTATAGACACTCATCTAGTCCATGTGGTTTCAAATTAATGGCATTCCTAAAATGAATACCACTTTTTTTTTATACAAAGTCAGCCTGGTCTACAATTAAATCTTAGGTTGATGTAGCTATGGCACACAGGGGTATGAAAAATCCACACACTAATTGTAACTCTGCTAACTCAACCCCTGTTTTAAACACAGCTAGGTTGGTGGAAGAATGCATCTATTGAATTAGCAACCATTTTTTGGGAAGGTGTAGTTCCTATAGTAATGGGAAAATATCTGTCACTGTACACTGTTTATACATTAAGGTGCCATAGCTATGCTAGTTTAATGCCCAGAGTGTAGGTATAGCCTAACTTCAAGGAAGTTGAGGTCTGAATCTAAGCTTTGGGGTTTGGGCCCATCTCTATCATTCTGCTGATTCCCACAGAGTTATATAAACAGTTTAGGACATGAACTATGATTAAACTGTAGTCTTGTGAAGAAGGAACTGCAAGTCTTCTTAATGCTTTCAGTAGGGCTTTTGCAAGTAAACTTCTTTACATCAGTGCCTCAACACCTTTTAATGCATTCTCATTCCAAAGGCTAAAAATGTCAAGCTATTAGAGGATCAGCATTTCTCCTTAGTTTATCTGTCATCAGTTCTCTTTTTCTTGCTAAAAGGCATGCCTTTTGAGGCCACAAGTCCTTCTTGGTTGAGCTGATCAACTGGAAAATCTGCATTTTAAAATACTCCATGATCATAAAGCTGTATGACATAGGAGAGAGACAAGAGATGATACTGTGTATGCCTATAGCTCCTCAGATGCTGTTCTACTGTATGTATATCCTATAGCACAAATCTTTCTGGAGACGCTTTTTTATGAAATAAAACATTGTCAAAGGGATTTTGAATGCTAAATTAGGGAAGCAAACTGAACACATCAGGGTCTTCCACATTAATGTGTTAATAAAATATAGCATGATACAATTAATTGCATATTTTGTACACTTGATGAGTAAAAGCTGCTGCTGTGTGTGTTTTTAAAGCAACTGGAATTGGCAGTCTCTCAAGAAATTGTTGTGACAAAATAGCGGGTGCTTTCAGCTAAAATGACAAATTGTCCATAGTTCAGAGGGGATAACTGGCTTGTAAGGATTTCTTTCTTTCATGTAGCAAAAATCTGAGTAGTGCAATAAAGAACATCTCAGGATCTGAGGACATTAAGTCACGCAAAAGGGACTGAGTGTCATCTGTGGTGGTGGTGATGCCCGATTTTTCCATCAGTGTTCTCTCAAAATGTTAATTGTGACCAGATACACAACATAAATAATATTAACAAGGGGAAAAGGATAAAAGCCAAAATAGGGAAAGGGACGTTTTGGCTCAAGGGGCACAGGTATCATTTTTGCAACCCTGAAGGGCCACCAGACTCTGCCAGCAGTCCTTCTCACCCCCCTCCCCAGCTATTGCAGCCTGACAGAATGAGTTCAGGGAGGAGGCTGTCTCTCTCCTCACTGATCTCCCATTTTCTTGGTTACAGCAGGGAAACTGCACATGTCCTGTAGCATTGTGCACTCCACCTGAGTCCCTAGACAGTGGCTTCCTCCTGCAGCCAGGAGGACAGGAGATCAGTGCTCCCCTCCCTCTGGCTCCAGCAAAGACCCTGGCACCTAGAGACCCAGGTAGAGCACTTTGCCTGCTCCCTGCTACAGCCAGGGGTTGGAGAATGCTGATCTCCCATCCTCTTGGCTGCAGCAAGGAGCCTGCATCAGTCTTTTAACCCTGCAGCAATGCACTCTGCCTGGTTCCTTAGGCAGTGGTTCCCATCTGCAGCCAGTAGGAGGGGAGCTATGGGCCACTTTGAAAGCCCCTGCGAGCCACAGTTTGGGAACCATTAGTTTAAGTAATATTCAAGTTGGCAGGGCCTGAAGAAATTCACCCAAGTGAACTAGCTGAAGCAATCTTAGAATCATTGCCAATTATCTTTGAGAACTTATGAGGGACAGTGAGGTCCCAGAAGACTGAAGAAGGGCAAATATAATACTCTTCTTTAAAAGGGGGAAGAAAGAAAACCCAAGGAATTATAGACCAAACTGTGACTTGAATATCTGAAAAGGTACCAGAACAATCGGTCTGTAGAAGCCTCAAGGATAATAAGGTGGTGAGGAATAGCCAGCATGGTTCTTCAGCAAGTGATGTCCCTGTAGGGGTGCTCCACTCTAGGTGTCTGCAGCATCTGTGAGCCAAGTCTGGAGATTCTTCCGCAGTCCCCGCTCTGGCCATGCTCGCGCGAGCTGCTTGGAATGCCATTGGCGTCCTGAGGAGAGTGAGCGCGACCGAGCTCCCTCAGATCCTTCTCAACCATCAACGGCTTGAGTTGGATTCTGCAACTGCTCCTTTCTCCCCTGTTAAATTAATAGTGATTAGATTAGTTAGAGTTAAGTTTAGGTTTATTTCTGTGTTTTATGGTTTAGTTGGCTTTAGCAAGGTTTCAGTTCATTTAAAAAAAACCCAAAACACCCTCTGTCAGCTCAAGGAAGGATGCCGGGCTCAGCTGGCTTTAAACGGTGCACCAAATGTCGGGACACTATGCCAGCCCTGGATGCACACTTTCAGTGTATCTGATGCTTGGCAGAAGAACATGTCTCATCTAAATGCCCCCATTGCCAAAAATTAAAGTTGCGGGCAAGATGAGACAGGGAGCTGCGATTGAAAAAGCTCCTGTTGGAAAAATCGCTGAGACCAGCCTCTGATCCTGGTCATGAATCCTCTCCAAGAACCATGGGGAGAGATGAGAGGAAAAGATCCTGTGCCTGGAACTCGGGGCTGTAAGGAATGCCTGCAACCATTTTCTGCCTATGATAGAAATCAGAACAATAAAGATCATGACTGACAGTGTTGCATGTATGTATTACATAAACAAACAAGGTGAAGTTCGGTCTTGCCCACTATGTTCGGAGGCAGTCCGAGTATGGAGTTGGTGAATAAGGTAGGGAATAGATATATAGGCATCATACTTACCAGGTTATCAGAATATTATGACTGATACATTAAGCAGACACTTTGCAATGAAGTACAAATGGGAGGTGAACGATCAAGTGCTCCATCACGTGTTTCAAAACTGGTGCTACCCAAAAATCGATCTATTTGCCACTCGAGTGAATCACAAGTGTTGTGCATTCTGCTCCAGAGCGGGAGTAGGCAAGGACACACAGGAAGATGCCTTCCTGTTAAGTTTGCAGGGGATGCTAATGTATGCCTTCTCCCCCAACACCATTAATACACAAAACACTACAGAAAATCAAGACAGACGGAACCAGGACGATCATGATCGCCCCGGCATGGCCACAGCAGACATGATACCTTTACGGGCTCCAGTTGTCGATGACAGATCCAATGATGCTTCCATTACACAGACACCTGCTCTATCAGGATGGGGGCAACACCCTGCATCCGCATCTGGACAAAGTCCATCTTACAGCCGGGATGCTCAATGGTTACAACTCGAGGAACTACAATATTCAAAACAAGTACAAGACATACTATTGAACAGCAGAAAACAAACCACATGGAATATTTACCTTAAAAAGTGGACCAGATTTTCCAAATGGTGTGAAGGGGAGCAAATCTTACCTCAATCAGCTCCAATCTCAAACTTGCTTGATTACATCCTTCACCTGAAACAAGTGGATCTTGCTAATAGCTCGCTCAAGGTCCATTTGGTGGCAGTTTCAACTTTCCATCTGCAAACTGAAGGAAAGACATTGTTTTCACATAAACTCATAAAACGCTTCATAATGGGTCTGCAGAACACATACCCAGAAATCTGACTCCCTACAACAACATGGGACCTGAGTTTGGCCCTAAAGACTATCACCAGGAAACCATTCAAGCCAATTGCAACGTACCCACTGAAATATCGATCAATTAAAGTTGCATTCCTGGTGGCCATAACACCACCAAACAAGTGGGCAAAACGGGAGCTTTAATGACCGAACCCCCATATACAGTTTTTTATCCAGACAGAGTTATGCTGCGCCCATACCTGAAGTTTATCCCATAACAACCAAAACAACCAGGAAATTAACATACCTACATTTTATCCAAAGCCACCTGAAGATACATGAGCAGTGGCTTTACATACCCTGGATGTCAGAAGGGCATTAGCATTTTATATAGATAGAACGAGACCCATTATGAAAACACAGAGACTCTTTATATTGCTAGCAGAATGTTCCAGAGGAGCACCAATATCCGCCCAAAGACTATCCAAGTGGATAAAGGAGTGTATTTTAGTGGCCTACACATTAAATAACCTGCAGCTTCCGTGTGGAATAAAAACCCACTTGACACGTGGTATGGCAACGACAGTAGCATTCCTCAAGAACATACATAAGAACATAAGAAAGGCCGTACTGGGTCAGACCAGAGGTCCATCTAGCCCAGTATCTGTCTACCGACAGTGGCCAGTGCCCAGGTGCCCCAGAGGGAGTGAACCTAACAGGCAATGATCAAGTGATCACTCTCCTGCCATCCGTCTCCATCCTCTGATAAACAGAGGCTAGGGACACCATTCTTAACCCCTTTCTGGCTAATAGCCATTTATGGACTTAGCCACCATGAACTTATCCAGTTCCCTTTTAAATATTGTTATAGTCCCAGCCTTCACAACCTCCTCAGGTAAGGAGTTCCACAAGTTGACTGTGCGTTGTGTGAAGAAGAACTTCCTTTTATTTGTTTTGAACCTGCTACCTATCAGTTTCATTTGGTGACCCCTGGTTCTTGTATTATGGGAGTATTTAAACAACTTTTCCTTGTCCACATCAGTCATAATTTTATATACTTCTATCATGTCCCCCCTCAGTCTCCTCTTTTCCAAGCTGAAGAGGCCCAGCCTTTTCAATCGTTCCTCATACGAGGCACTCTCCAAACCCCTAATCATTTTAGTTGCCCTTTTCTGAACCTTTTCTAGTGCTAGAATATCTTTTTTGAGATGAGGAGACCACATCTGTACACAGTATTCGAGATGTGGGCGTACCATGGATTTATATAAGGGCAATAATACATTTGCAGTCTTATTTTCTATCCCCTTTTTAATGATCCCTAACATCCTGTTTGCTTTTTTGACCGCCTCCGCACACTGTACGGACATCTTCAGAGAACTATCCACAATGACTCCAAGATCTTTTTCTTGACTCGTTGTAGCCAAATTAGCCCCCATCATATTATAGGTATAGTTGGGGTTATTTTTTCCAATGTGCATTACTTTACACTTATCCACATTAAATTTCATTTGCCATTTGGATGCCCAATCACTTAGTTTTGTGAGATCTTTTTGAAGTTCTTCACAATCTGCTTTGGTCTTGACTATCTTGAGTAGTTTAGTATCGTCTGCAAACTTAGCTACCTCACTATTTACCCCTTTCTCCAGATCATTTATGAATAAATTGAATAGGACTGGTCCTAGGACCGACCCTTGGGGAGCACCACTAGCTACCCTTTTCCAATCTGAGAATTTACCATTTACTCCTACCCTTTGTTCCCTGTCTTTTAACCAGTTCTCAATCCATGAAAGGACCTTCCCTTTTATCCCATGACAACTTAACTTACGTAACAGCCTTTGGTGAGGGACCTTGTCAAATGCTTTCTGGAAATCTAAGTACACTATGTCCACTGGATCCCCCCTGTCCACATGTTTGTTAACCCCTTCAAAGAACTCTAATAGATTAGTAAGACACGATTTCCCCTTACAGAAACCATGTTGGCTATTGCTCAACAGTTTATGTTTTTCTATGTGACTGACAATTTTATTCTTAACTATTGTTTCAACTAATTTGCCCGGTACCGACGTTAGACTTACCGGTCTGTAATTGCTGGGATCCCCTCTAGGGCCCTTTTTAAATATTGGCGTTACATTAGCCGACTTCCAGTCTTTGGGTACCGAAGCCATTTTAAGGGACAGGTTACAAATCTTAGTTAACAGTTCCGCGACTTCACATTTGAGTTCTTTCAGAACTCTTGGGTGAATGCCATCTGGTCCCGGTGACTTGTTAATGTTGAGTTTATCAATTAATTCCAAAACTTCCTCTAGTGACACTTCAATCTGTGACAGTTCCTCAGATCTGTCACCTACAAAAGCCGGCTCAGGTTTGGGAATCTCACTAACATCTTCAGCCGTAAAAACCGAAGCAAAGAATCCATTACAAATAAATGACATTTGTAAAGCAGCCACATAGTGCTCAATACACACCTTCACTAGACGTTATGCAATAGACCAGACAATGAAGCAAAACACATCACTAGGGTTAGCAGTACTTTCTACTGCACAACATACACACTGCTCACTAATCCTCCATCCGACAATGGGGAACTGCTCCTTAGGCACCTGGAGTGGAGCACTCCTACAGGGACACCACTCGCTGAAGAAACGAAGGTTGCTTACCTGGATGGTAACCAACATTCTTTGAGATGTGTGTCCCTGTAGGGGTGCTCCACATTCCTCCCTCCTCCCCTCAACTTTGCAGTGGTGTATTTAGAGTCCGAGAAGGATCTGAGGGAGCTCAGTCGTGCTCGCATTCCTCAGGATGCCAACAGCATTTTGAGCAGCTCGTGCGAGTACATCCGGAGCGGGGACTGTGGAAGAATCTCCGGACTCGGCTCACTGATGCTGCAGACACCTAGAGTGGAGCACCCCTACAGGGACACACATCTCGAAGAACATTGGTTACCATCCAGGTAAACGACCTTCGTATTTCTCAAGAACATATAATGGAAAACCAGCTTAGTTTTCTTCTTTGGCAGGGTTAGTAGCCTAATAGATGGGGGTAGTGGTAGATATGTAATCTATGATTTTAGAGAGGCTTTTACCACAGTTCCATGTGACATTTTCATATAGAAACTAGGGAGATGTGGTATAGATGAAATGTAAAATGGGTGCATAACAGGTTGAAAATCTGTACTCAGAGTTACCAAAGATTTGTTGTCAAAGTGGGAGGGCATATCTAGTGAGATCCCACAGAGGTCTGTCCTGGGAACAATACTGTTCATTATTTACATCAATGACTTGGACAATGAGGGAAGAGTATACTTATAAAATCTGCAGATGACACCAGCTGGGCGGGTTTACAAACATACTGAAGGACAATATTAGAATTTGAAATGACCTTCACAAATTGGAAAACTGGTCTGAAATTCAATAAAGGCAAGTGCAAAATCCTACATTTAGGAAGAAAAACATCAACTACAAAATGGGGAATAACTGCTAGACAGCAATACTATGCAAGGGTTATAGTGGATTACCAATTGACTATGAGCAATTCCAAAAAAGTCTAGTATCCTCTGGGATGTATCAACAAGGCTGGCATATATAAGACATTAGAGGTAATTGTTCCACTCTGCACTGGGATGAGGCTTCAGTTTGAATATTGCATCCAAATCTGGACACCACATTTTAGATGTAAACAAACTGGGGAGAGTCCAGAGGACTGCTACAAAAATGATAAAAGATTTAGAAAACTTGACTTGTAAGGAGGGGTTAAAAAACCTGACATCCTTAGTCTTGAGGAAAGAAGATCTGAGAAGGGTCCCGATATTCAAATATATTAAAGGCTATTATTAAAAAGACAGTTATTAGTCATTCTCCATATCCATTGATGGTAGAACAAAAAGTAATAGGTCAATCAGCAGCAAGGGAGAGTTAGGTCAGGTGTTAGGAAAATCTTTCCAACTCTAAGGATTGTTAAGTACTGGAACATGTTACCAAGGGAGGTTATAGAATTCGGTCATTGGAGATTTTTAAGAACAGGTTGGGCAAACACCTGTCAACGATAGTCTAGGCATTCTCATTGCTGCTTCTGAGTAGGGGTGGAGGGATGACCTCTTCTGGTTCCTTAAAACTCTGTACTTCTATGATAATTAAAATATAGGTGCTAAAGGCCAGTGCTTCTGTAGACAATTGCTTACATCGATATCTTGGGTTTCATTTATATAAAAACAGCTGTTATGGTTGTGAAGAAAAACTTTAATATGTGACCTGAGAGTAGCTGATGCATTGTAATCCCTACAGGCAGCCTGAAAGAATAATACTGATGTGTTGTGTATGTGAGGTGTGACATGCCCTGTTTATCTCTATATATATAAACCCACTGATCCGGGGTTTCCTGCCAACAGCACTCGAGCAAAAGATTGTGTGTGTGTGGCAGAACGAGAAGAGTGCTATGAGCCAGATGTAATCAGGCAACTTACCTTAGCATCTGGGATCTAAAGTATTTATTGAGTGGGTCACCTGATACCATTCCAGATGCCCCAACGGAAAAGGAAACACTCTTGCCTGTTGTATAGGAGAGAAGAGGGTGGGTATTTGCTGCTCCTGCCATTCTGAAATAATTAGGTAGGTCCCTCAATTGCTGTCATTCCAAATGGAGGCAATAGGGTCATGACACAGTGGGAAAGCTGTCTGTCTCTCTGTATGTCCATGGTGTGTGTCGAGCCCAGATTGTCTTAATTCAACTATGGAAACAATCCGTGTATTGAAAACTCTAATCCACATCACCACCAATCCCCATCTTAAAAGTGATGAACCTCATAGAGATATTTCATGTCAAAATCTGATTCTGTGGCCCCAATACCATGAGAGAGCTTTTCAACAACTTCTCCTTGGGACAAAGGCAGACAATGACAGTCTAGAAAGCTGAATGTGTTCCACTACTCCCAAATCACTCAGGAATTCCTTGGTGGAAGCAGAAGGAGCAGTGTCAAAGAACACCTCATCTAAGACCCAAATGGATTCTTCCTTCTAAAATAGGAAGGACTGTTAGCGTAGGAAAATCCAAAATGCAGAGTATTGTACAGTATACCCTCAAAGTCCATGTCGTGGAGATCAAAGCTGTCAAATTACCTTTGACAAACCTTACCGTTCTCCCCCAAAAGTGGTAGAGTATACTATACATGTCTGATACTGCTGTGATATTGTACCTGATCAGCAAGATAGCCAATAATCAAGCCTGCTGCTGAGAGAGAAAATTAATGTCTTTGCCCAAGCAGAGAATATCTCATCTGTGGGAGTCCTTCATGGTCAAAAGATAGACTGATTTGAACAGAAAAGATTCTGTGCCTATGAGAACAGCCCCTGACATTCCAACTGGTTTAGGAGCAATTGGGACAGATGGCATTGTAGCTCTCCAACATCAAGTGGTCTGGAAAGAAATTCTGCAGCAGATTCTTTTTTTATAATTCCTTTTAAACAAGGTGGCCTAGATAATGGACTAGGGTGACTTCTCAGTCTACTGGTCTTTGACTCATATATGCTTTTTACTCTCTCCACCTGATGAGAAATAGTTCTTAAAAAGATAAAGATCAACCCAAATCTAATTCTTTTGGCTCCACACAGACTGATGAAATTGTGGCTCTA
The DNA here is from genome assembly GCA_007922175.1 of Pelusios castaneus. Taxonomy (NCBI): domain Eukaryota; kingdom Metazoa; phylum Chordata; order Testudines; family Pelomedusidae; genus Pelusios; species Pelusios castaneus. The sequence goes on along the minus strand of ML685870.1, from coordinate 1,023,666 downwards.
TAAATCGTGTATTTAATGCTCACCTTCCAAGCTAGTTAATACAGGACCCATTAAGGCACTCGGGTTCTGTTTATCTTTCAGTGTTGGCCCTTCATGAGAGAGGAGAATGCTAAAAATGGTAGTGTGTCAAAGTATTGGTTCCCTGTTTTCTTCCACTTCCATAATACTATATGTTAAGACAAGAGCACTTTTTCCTCCCACGGTAAAGATGGGTCCTTTGGAATTAAACTTGCTTACTTTCCCTGTATGTTACACTTTTGTCAGGAGTTATAAAACACATGTTAAAAATCACCATGAAGGCAATGCCAAAAAGAAAAATTCCACCCCAGTAATGTAGCTCTCTAGGAAAATTAACTATAGTATTGTGATGAAGACAGAAAGATTTGTGACCTATGAAAAATCTCTGTTTTCACTTAATTGGAATATTGCAAAAAGGACCACATGCCCCCAATACAGGGTCATCCAAGAAACTAATGTCAAGAAGAAAAATGAGATTTACATATGATTGGAGTGGGTTATTTTTTAAGATAAAGTGAAGTTCATTATACTCCAGGAAAAAGTACCGTAATTGTTTATTCATTATCATTGTATGTCTTGTATGGTACTTGCATTTAAATCAGCTCAATAATTCATTTTGTTATTCCATTCCTTTTTCAAAATCCTGAATAAACGTTAACTAACACTAAACACTACGCCTTTGATTTAGCTAAAAATATAATATACATAGATATAGATCAAATTGCATTCAAATGCAACCCAACTGATTTTTGAATGAGAAATACCACTTAAAAGGAAATACTTTGATCTTTGAAACTTTATAAACCGCCAAAAGAGAAAAGAAGGCAGGAGGAGGGCAGGAAGAAAAAGTATTGTCTCAATGCATACTTGAATGAATAAATCTTTTGCAGATTACTAATAGTCAATAACATTATTTGGAGGATTCAGAGATGTTCTGTTTTGAATCAAACTTATTTACACTTAAAATCATTTCATGAATTAAGTAGTCTTACCATGAACAGATGCTAAAAAGTAAAGTTAAAAAAGTGATTTGTTACAAGGGCATAATTATCTGTAAAGCTTAATTGTCTAGCTTTTGAATAAACACTTTTAAATTCCTTTGTTTGTTTTTTTCCAGAGAGCACAATCAGATGAATTGGAAAAAATAGAAAAGCATGGCAAGTCATCCAAAGAGAGGGAGAATGCCAAGTCTTTGGACAAACCTGAACAGTAAGGACATTACCTTCAACAGAACAAGTTTCTTGGAAGATGTGTATGCTACATTCTTTAAGGAAAATTAGTGTACTCTAGTAACCTAACTAGAATCGTTGCGAAGAGGCAAATAGAAGTGAAAAACCTCCACTAACAAAACTAAATCATTGTCTTTAATCATTCTTCTAGGTTTCTTTATGAACTCTCACTAATCCCCAACTTTTCAGAACGTGTATTTTGTATCCTGTTCCAATCAACATTTTCAGAAAGCATTTGCTCTATGCATCGCAAACTTGAATTGCTACAGAAACTGTGTGAGGTAGGTTCTGGTCCGTATAAAGGTAGAGCTAGATTTTCCGATATTTAATCTTTCTTGTTCAGCAGTACTCATATTTCAAAAGTTTTCTTTTATTTACTTTAAGCACTCATTAAATCTGAAGGATAGCAGTCCTGCAGAATGGAACATTTTATGATTGTGCTTCAAGATCAAAGCAAATTTTAAAATTGGCTTTCACTGCTTAACTATAACATCACGAGTTTGCCGCCAATACACATCAACCTCTAGAGAATATTGTAACTTCTGCTTTTGCCAAAGCAAAATCTTCTGTTTTTATAGTTACTATCTCACTTCTTGCACTTTCCAAACGAATGCCATTTTGGCTCATTTTGAGTGCATGCTTTGATTTTGAACAGGGCTGTTCAACAGATTTGGACTATCTGATCTAAACGAGCTGTTTCCTTAACAGATAAAGGGTCATATACTTGAACTAAAACTATGCAAATTTATCAAACCTTGCTATTAAAGATAAATCATGCCAGTTTTGCTGTTTGTGAGGAGTCTTGAAAAGATTGCTATAAAATTAGTATTAAATCAATAGCTTTGTTGAAGTAATTCAGAGTTAGTTTGTCATAACCTCATATTTGTAAGAAATGTTTAATATACTTAGGATAAATTTAATGTTTATACAGTGGGAATTTTTAAATAAGAACTGATTCTTCCCATTAGAAATGCTTTATCCTTAAGGCCTCACTCCTTCAAGTTGTGCCACTTGAGTTAAATGGGGGGAAAAGTAAATATTAAGGATTTCAGCTGAGAAATTTTTCTATATCTTGTTTTACAGACATTGAAAAGTGGGTCAGGAGTTATGCAAGTTCTGGGTTTGGTTCTTGCATTTGGAAATTACATGAACGGTGGAAACAGAACACGGGGACAGGCAGATGGGTTTGGATTGGACATTCTTCCAAAGCTAAAAGATGTTAAGAGCAGTGTAAGTATATTAGGTCTGTAGAAGAAGAAAATTGCATTCTTTAAGAACAGAGTGCTTCTTTATTGTCCTTTACTTAATAAATGGTTTACCAGACCTTGTAGGAAGTTAGTTATCAGACAGAAATATTTGTCACCAGATATAATTTTGATTGTATTTATAGAGTGAATTTATTTGAGGAACCATTTGGAAATTAATCTGCCTTCTCTATAGTTATTTAACTGACTAACAAATCCATGTCTTAAATTAGAAATTGTCTTACTTCCTGACCTAGTGTATATCTGAATCTCCATATGCTGCATATTTATGGTTTTTGCTTTCAGTGAGTGTTTCTTTCAATATAATTATTTTTACTCTTTAAAATTAAATCTGTTTCAGATGTGGGAACTGTTTTGTGTTTTAAAAAAATTCTAGTTAATACTAATAGGAGATAAAATAATAGTCACAGAAAAATGACTAAGAAGGTAATTTAGTTACCATATAAAATATCTAATAGTGGGAGCCCTTCTATCTGAAACTTGACATGCTTACTATACTGAAAAAATTGATAACCCAATATGAATCTGTAAGACATGTATGTACTACACACAGAGTTACTGGGTTGTGTAATAGTTTCATAAAACAAATGGTACTGATGGTAAGTATCCTGTTACTTAAAGCTGAATAACATAGCCATTTGGGTGAAGATCGTGACAGTGGATCTATTTCTGAGCAAGGTATAGGCACTATGCACTCCTGGCTATGGCACTGACTCCTGGGGTGAGCTAATTGCTCAATTAGTGAATTCTAATTCCAGTTATATCTAAAATTGAGCTTTCATTTAGGAAAACAAATGTTTCAAGCTTTCATGTTTGTGAAGAAAAACTTGAAAATATGACCTGAGTATAATTGTGATGTCTATAGAGAGACTGAAACAGTTCAGAAAGGAGTAAATTGCCCCATGCATCTCAGTGAGGATTAATTTCAACTCTGGGAGTTTCAGGAGAAGAATTCACTGTGCCAGCTCATCCATCCAAGCAGATATACCCTGTGTACAGGGTTAAGTACGGATGGGATGGTTCTGTAGTCTCTCTTAAGGCTAGGAGAGGGGACACAGGGCCAGATTTAGAGTAGGCAACCCGGTTAACAACTTGGGGTGCTGGGTTTGGGGTGTATTGCCCAAAAAGCAGACGTAGAGAAGGGGGAGGGGATAGTTTGATACCCAGGGTGTTGGTCTCTTATCTAGTGGTAAAGATCAAGAAATGGGAGAGAGTGAGCTTCTTCATTTATATAGTACTTCCAAAACTACTTCACTTGAGGGGTGTTTTGGCAAAACCTGAAGACAGGTTTCCCATGTTCAGCTCAGGGAGCAGTAATTCTAATTAGGCGGTGTATTTATTGAGATAGTACGCTTCCATTAGAAAGATGAATGAATATGCATGTTTGATTTCCCACAACAATCCAAAGGCAGTTTTGAGCACTGAAATTGTTGAACAACATAGTCTCTATTCTTACCTCTTTTCATTTTGTTCTTATTCTGTGTATTAAGTAGTCTCAAATTAATAGATTGTATCATTTGCTTCTCCACCTAAGAACTGCAGGATGACACAGTATTTCATATTTTCATTTAAGGTCCCAACTCAGCAAAGTAGTTAAGCACATGCTCTGCTTTATGTACTTCATAAGTACATCTCTATTCAGCAAAGCACTTAAGTGTGTTTTGCTTTAACAGCATAATTCAGTGTGGAATATTAGCTTCCATTCTGAATTTCCTTGCTCTTCTATGATAAAGGTGCTTTAACTGCAGGTTTTGTTTTGTTTTCTTTTTAAGTTAATAGAATCTACTATATTTTAAATACAGCATAGAAATACAGTCAAATTTAACTTTATTATTTTGTTTTGTCTACACAGGATAATAGCAGAAGTCTTCTATCGTATATTGTCTCATATTATTTGCGTAATTTTGATGAGGTGAGAATTATCTTTGCCAATTTAAATACAAGTTTTAATAATTAGTTTGTTTTATTACCTTAGATTGCTTAAGATTGCTTAAATTCTCTGTGTGTGCTTTCGTTGTTCATAACTAAAGTTTGTGCTAACTGTCTACTACTTAATTTAATAAGTAAAATTTTACTTAAGTGCTAGTCATTTCAAAATGTATACCTTTAAAACTAAATGTTAATTAAATGCTCATTTATATTTTTGTCAGGATGCTGGAAAAGAGCAATGCATCTTTCCTCTTCCAGAGCCCCAGGACCTGTTTCAGGCTTCACAAATGAAATTTGAAGACTTTCAAAAAGATCTTCGCAAACTAAAGAAAGATTTGCGAGGTACTGTAACTAGATCAGACTCTAGATATTCCAGTAACATGTAGCTGTGTTTTGTTTATATAATTTTTTTATATCACTTCTGGAAACTGGCTGATAGAAAATATGTTGTGCAAGATAGATCTTAATTCCTGCATTTTGCCTTTGTATATTTGACTTGATTAGCTCTATTGCTTTTGTTTATTTGTTTGGAGGGGAGGGGTTGTTTTGGTTTTTTTAAGGAATGATCAGCATATGTTATAGCCATGGAATGCTTTTTTTATTTAAAAAAACTAGTTAACAATTAAATATCTATTGACTGTAGAAAATCTGGATTAACACTTTCTTGGGCAAACTAATTTTATCTCTTTCTTAACCATAAAAAGAATGGTAAAATCTCTGAGACAACTTCATGAAGAAACAGATCATATTTGTTTGATTTTACTTTTCGGTTCTAACGTATTCCTGTTATGAAAATATGTAGGCCTGAAAACTGTCTACAAGATGGGAAATAATGATGAACTTCTCATGTGGACAAAGTTAGCTAAAGTAGTCTAGCTATGTTAAAAATACAACATGATACAATAGTTTGTTTTTTTCCTTTTAGTTACTTTTTTTAGTGATTGAAAAAAATTTCTTTATAGTATTTCAGTATAGTATGTAAAGGGAGTAAGAAAACTTCCCCAAATGGTTCTGCCAATTGATTTCATTCATGGCCTTCAGTGTCTTTGCTAAATTTCAGTACTGGACCTCTTTGTAGCGGAGTCTGCCAGTTGTGCAGATTTGCAGTCAGTTGTGTGGTGGTATGTATTATAATATGCACAAATAGGGGCACAGTTAAATTATGACCTCAGCTAGAATTTGAAGCTAAGTCATAAGAGAGGACAGGATGGTACACTGAACTACTGAGCCACTTAGTTTTCAGAATGAAAGGATCTCTAAAGTAAACGTATTTTCTTATCCAAGTGACCACCTTCCCCTCAGGAGGTGTAAAATGCTATCCTTGAAACTTTCCTTTTCAGGATTTTAAAATGAACTGCATGTCATATAGGTATTCAGACACAATTCTGAGTGTTGTTGGTAGCGGAAAAGATGAAGCTGTATAAACTAGTTGTCCCAAGTAACCTGGAGACAACCCAGTTCATACAGGAGCACTTATCTGAAGGGTAGTCTGATACTGATACCCAAGAAAGAAGGTATCTAGACCCTGATTCAGAAAAACAGTTGAAGTGAGACATGTGTTTAAGTACTTTTGTGGATTGGGCCATAATCCCTCATGTGCTGACATGAGAAATTTTCACAAACTTTTTCCTTTGCATTGACAAGATCTGAAATATCTTTACATTATTAAGGGTGAAATCCATACAGTCCAACAGTTCATGAGGAGTTATTCAGTGTTTGGGGGGAGGGGCGGATTAAGCAGGGGATATATGGGTATGGAAATTATATTTCCTCCTCAACCTAGAGTTGGGCTGTATCCTGATCCCAGTCTAGGGCCACTGCTTCAGTCCCTAAATTGGAATAGTGACTGCTCAGTTTACTAGGGCTACTGGACCCATGTAACTACGTCTTCCATAACTTCTTCCGCACACTTGTCTTAGCACCAGCCAAATTGCAGCCAACCCCCAGTTCTTCACAGCTTTTACAGTAGGTTTTGAGTGATGCAGAATACTTTATGCTGGTCCTCCATACTGTGTGAGAATGTCAATCTAAGTACAAAAACTAGTGTTAACATAACATTAAAATTACAAGATCAAGCACTCACAAGTAAGAAAATTCCAATAGTGAAAGCTGCTCCAGCAATGTTAAGCTGGCCACATTGGGCATTTTATGTATGACATGGAATAAAATAGAGCATTTAAGGTACACAATGGGAGTAAGTTAACCGTGAACTAATGCTATTTCAAAAATGTAATGTTACTTTTAATTGAAGAAAAGAGAGAATGAATCTAGAGAAAATTGTCTTCAGTTGCCTCTCTTAGAACTATTTATTTAGGTTGTGCATTATTCAAGTGTTGCTGATTTGTCAATGGATCTTATAAATTCCTTAAGATAGCAAGTGCCTACTTAAATAACTGAACATTTAAGGCTCGAATCTGCAAGGGATAGACCATCTCCTGACACAGCGCTAAGCATACTTCTCTCCATTTGATATCAGTGGTAGCTTGCAAAACTCAGATGTTCCACACTGAAATATCAGACCCTTAATTAACTGAGTTCATGTGTTTAACTAGCTGTGTGCATTTATGTTTAAGTGCAAGGTTGTAGACTCATGATGAAATTCTGACCCCATTGCTGTAAAGGGCAAAACTCTCATTGACTTCAACAGGGCCAGAATTTCACCTTTATTTAATTTATTTTAAACTGAAAGTTAGTGATTTTCCATCCCTCATAACTTCAGTACAAGAAAGACAGTGTTTTCAGTTCAAGCAAAGCCATCAGCCAATCAGGATTTTGTCCATTCCAGTTTTCCCTATTCAAAAAGTGTGTTAAAATTTTATTATAAAGGGCAAAGTGGGTTTTTTCCCCTACCCTCCCAAAATTTTAAAAAGTCATTAAAGAGATTTGTTTCTGCCTTGAAAAAAAATTATCTGTGAACGAAGACCAGTCGTGGAAAACTTTAGGTCAATAGGTTTGTTTCATCATCATCATCATAATCATAATAATAATAATAATTAATAGAAGCTTATAATGGAAACTTTCGTGACAATGTTTAGCAGCTGATTCTAGCTCCTGCGATATTTTCCTATCTAAATATGTAAGTAACACACATGGAGACGTGCTGACTTAAACCATCTTTGATTTTAAAATTATTTCTTTATAACGGTAATTCACAGAAATAAGCTTGGATGCTTGTTTATATCAAAGGAATAGGTTCATTGATTTGTTTCATGGGAAAAAGAAATACTTGTGATTTCCATTCCTTTATGCTTTTCCCATTATGACTGGAAAGGCTTTTTTACCTTTTCAAGTTTTATGAACTGTATGCTTTGCACTGTGTAAATGTTAAAGAAGAAAGCCTCTTCCAAGAGTTTAATTAGTCTAAGAGCTTCAGACTAAAAATTTTTCAGAAAATAAAGTTGGGTGCCTGCTGCCTTCTTTTTTGGAAAACAGATTTCACTTACAGATTTTTTTAAAAAATGAGTAACTAAAGATATACACAAATTACAGTGGGAACCATATATTATTAAATTCATGTGCTGTCTATTTCTGCTGTTCTTGTTTAAAAAGAATATAGGGTTGGTATTAATGTGTAATGCACTAGACATTTTAATAAACACAAGACTGAAGAACAGCTAGGTGTTTTATTAATAAACCTACTGAGTTTGGCTCCATCAATTGCCCCCAGATTTCTCGCTCTCCAGGATTCTCAATTTAGCCTTTCTGAGTTCAGTGACATATAGTTTGTTAAGCAACCTGATCTGCTTTTGATCTCTCGTGGCTGTCAGCAGCCCTCCTTCATGTAGTCATGCCAAGTGATGACTTCTGTTCTTATGTCATTCCACAAGAGAAATTTTAGCACTTGCCACATGACTTAAATCAACTGACCATGTAAAGAGAGTCTGGCAGCTAGGGTCACAGAAACAATGCAAGAAAATTTTTGATGCAAAGGTTCTGCATTGTGTACATTTACTATTTTGGATTATCAAAGTGATTTTGTAGATGTAAAAGGTATTTTTGTCTCCATTACTATAGATTTTGAAATCTACCTTTTTAGTTTAATCAAAGACTTTAACTGGAAGTAGAAAGGGGCAGGGTTGCCATTAACACTGGGTGCCTGAGCTGCAGTATTCATCTGAAACTACACTAAATTCCAGCCATCAGAGTGATGGAGGTTGTCCGAGAGGGCAGGGAAGAAGAAATGTGGAAAACTGGTCTTGGATTCAGGGTAGCAATGAGAGAGAACACTAAAAAACACTAATAAGTTGCAATATTTATTAAAACAAACAAGGAATCCTGCGGCACTTTTAAAGACTATCAGATTTATTTATCGCATGAGCTTTCATGGGAGAAATCCCACTTCATAAGATGTTTGAAAAATTCCATTTTCCATTTCCATTTGCAAGCATCTAACAAAGTGGGATTTCTCCCATGAAAGCTCATGTGATAAATAAATCGGTTAGTCTTTAAAAGTGCCACAGGACTCCTTGTTTAGTTTGTTGAACTAGACTAATACTGCTACCCCTTTGGAACTTGTCAGTATTTATTAAGTGCTTCTTACTGAGTTTAAACCATCTAGAAATGTCTGTTTGAGTAAATTGTCATGGAAGCTTTAGAGCAGTATATTATTTTTTGATTCACGAGCATAAAATTCATCAGTTGTAATCTATTTGCACAGCTTCCACTAAAGTTCCAGTAAAATAGAATTAAAAATACACAGTTAGATTTCTTTTCTTCCTTGGTAGTAACAATTAAAAAAAAACCCCCATCACAGGTACAGTATGAAAAACCTGATCTAAAATCTTGGATCTGCCAGTGCTTGTTTGCACGTCATGATATGGTAGTACTACAGTATTATCATGTTCAGTTGACAACCATTGATTTTACAAGTCAGCAAGGTAATTGTGGTGACTTAAACAGAATGTTTTAGGTCTTTTTTGTTTGTGCTCTGAGTAGTTACGATTCATTGCATATTCTTGCATTTTCCGGGGAATAGACTAAACGACCCAATATGTCTCTCCCATCTCTAAATTATGTGACTGAGAAGTGTTTATAAGAAGACTTAGCACTTTTGGAGAATGTCATATTTTCAAAGAACTTTCCAAATAAACTTCAGCCACCCTGGAAAGTTATACAAGTATTCCTGATTTGCCACATCTACCATTTTCTTCTGCTTTTAATTGGTACTAGAAGATTAATACTTGAAGGTCACATGACAACAATTAGGTTAACTATCTGATGAGCAAGCTATTGTAATGGGACCATCATATTATGCTATAGAAAGATTTTTTTAATTTTAATTTTGTTATTGACACAAAAACTTTATTCAATTCTCTTTAGAGAAATCTGTTATCTGTATAGGTTCCTCCAAAGACTTTCAGTTGTATCTCAGTAATGGCTATTGGTAAATCCTAGCAAAAGTAATCTAATTTAAAATCTAACCTATCTTTAGTCTTTTCTCTTCTTCTGCTCTTGCATCTGTGACTTGACCATGGACAGCAAAATTCTCAAGCAACCATTTATAAGCAAGCAGCCATTCATGGTGATGGATTAGGTCTAAAGGGGGGTAATATCAGATACTCACAGGTTAATGTCCAAATGCACATCATCTTCATTTGTATTTAGATGTCATCTTCATTCCTGAAAATCCCTATTTTTCCTCATTTGCAGCCTATATCCACTTCCACTATCCTCCCAACCATTCTAACAGGATGCTTGGTGTCAGATTAGTGCTGATCAAGGAACAGCCATAGTGGTCATTCAGCGATTTGGTACCCGTCTTCCCCATCAGGCTTAAATGTGCTCCTATGCTTCTATTCCTAGCTTTTGGGGAAGGAGAATAGAATAAATTACATGAAAAATTCCATAATTGTGGGAGAGCTGAATTAATTGGCTCTGTCATACCTCTCTATTCTGTTTTAACTGTATTTTATAGCATGATCTCATAATTTTTTAAATAAATTCATCTTTAACATTGTTTTTAGCCTTTATAATCATCTTGCATTCATGTAAATTAAATTTTCTACAAATGTTAATACTTTAAAAATCATTAAATATTTTTACAGTTTTATATCTATATGAGGCAGCATGATGAGCTACAGATCCATATGTAAAATAGTAACATGCTCATTTGCAGAAAAGATGCTTTCAGCCTTTTTTTAGTAAATACCAAATCTGTCAAGATAGATATTAAAGTACATCAGTACATCTGTACTTCAGGCAGCCATACAGTTCCAGTTATTCAGAAGCATATAGAGCATGCTAAAAAAAATAATTAAAATACTTCTTTTGCTTACAAATAATCAACTCTTTATCAACATACTCCAGAGCTTGTGAAGCCATCATTGAAGGGGTTAATTACTGAAACTGTGCAGCATGCAGACTCCTAAAACTAAACCAGATGTAAACTAAGCCAGGCTTTCAGTCAATCTGTGAGTCATGCTTTACTGTCCTTAAAACTCCAAACAAGGAGCTGTCTAAGAAAGCCCTTGAAGCCTCGGCAGTTCTTAGTGTAAGTTGTAACAATACCAAAAAAATAAATAAAAGAAAACTGAGAGCTTGTTCCATTTGTGGCAGACTTTGTCTTTCAGATGATGCCAGTATCATTTCCCTCCTCTAAATTCTTTGCTTTCTTTAAAGTTATAGATTGTAGTTGTAAACTTTACATGAAGATACTTGGGGGTGCTGGGAAAACAGTGGTTAGACTCTCTATCTTAGATCACTTATATTGTTCATCCTCCGAGAGTCACTTTATCAGACAGTGCACACTCTCATCAAATATTTCTTATTCACTAAAAGTTCTTTTCTATTATGCTCTTTTTCTGGCTGTGTAAGTGGCGCTTGATCAGTATGGGTGGCTGTTTGACTGAGCTCAATTTTACTGTGCAAACTACTTACCAAATAAAATCTGCCATGTTAGTTAAAGTAAGGACAGATGTAGCTGGTCAGGCAAAAGGAAAGTCACCCAAACCTGGAACCAAACATATTTTGAAGTTGAAAAATGTCAGTTACTCTTTTGTATTAGGGGTTTTGTTCGTGGAAATACCAGATGAGAGAGAGGCCATTCTTCTTGTATTAGATTCAGCTGGAACCAGGAAGCTTTAGAAGTACTACCAGAACTTGTTCTTACCAGATTTTCAGCCCAGTTTTCAGATCAGCAAAGTTGCATCTGACAAAGTGGGTTGGAGCCCATGAAAGCTTATGCCAGAAGAAATTTGTTAGTCTTTAAGGTGCCACAGGACTATCCTTGTTTTTGCTATATAGATACTAATTACAGAGTAGTGTAGGTGTATAAAATAGCCTCATGCTTCAGGACACAAGCAAAACAGTAATTGTCTAGTAGATAGAAACTTCCCCAGGAGAAGGTTACAGCATTAATCTAGCATGAAGTTAATACATAGTCCTCTGAAGCATATGATGCTGATAACTGTTGGAGATAAAATATCAGATTAGATGGACCATTGGTATTATCTAATGTGGGATTTCCTATGTTCATATGTTAATGATAGGTATAGTTTTTACTAAAGATTTTAAATTTCTGAGAAGAAAATATTAGAGCAGTGCAATACTAAAGAGTAGCAGAATTGCAGGGTTCTGAAATCTGTTCTCTTACAAAACTGTGTACAGTAGAGTTCTTTGCTATTTTCTACTTTCTATTCGTATTTGCAAAATAGAAATGGAAAGACCAGATTGACAAGGTGAGAAGGTGATTTAGTTTATAACTCAGTTCAGACCTTAGCTTTTGAGATGGCCAACAAGATTTTCAGATGTGGTGATTATGTACCCACAAACCAAACATTTTTTTTCAGTTTCAGATAAATCATTTATATTTTTTTCTCCCTCCAATCTAGTAATTTCTCATTTAGGGACTTTCCAAGATATGCAAGTAACAAGGAAAGCCCAAAGTGGCAGTTAGCTGATGGTGAGCATAGCACAGAGAAAATCAGAAATGAGGGCCCTTTAAAAAAAAAAAAAAAAAAAGTAGAGATAGGACCTATTATTTAAGGTGGTAAATCAGCATAATTTGGATCAAGAGCCTGATGGGAGGGAGGGGATGCCATAGTTTTTCTTTCATATTCAAACTTCTGGATATTTACTTCAACTGAATCTCCTTGAGGTTTACCAACTGACCCATTCCCAGTGTATTGTTAATATTTAGCTAAGTTCTTTTATTGTCTTTAAACATTACTAAATTGAGTGAAATCATATAGATTTTACAGAGAACATAACAGACTGCAGGCATTCTCATATCACTTATTTTACATAGTTTCCCCAGCTTTTCCGTGTACTGGTATTGCTAAGAATTTAGAAAGGGAACAGATGAGAGACATGTACATGCAGTGTCTCACTGATTCAGTAGGGGATATGGAGAGGCAGGAGTACTACATGTATCTTTTGTGGTCCCATCATCTTTGCTGCCGCTGAGTAATAACAACTCAGCAGGACAGAGGTTTTTAAGACTCCAGTGAAACATTATAGAACATGACATATGAGTACTACATCTAACCATTCTGTTTAGATAGATTATCATCCTAAATAGTAGCGTGTTGATCTGGGGGACTGGAGACTACCAACAAGCCATGGGCATGTTACTCCTGTTCTATAGAAAATAACAAATCACTACTTCTAGATGTGGGCACATTTTAGACTGACAGGCAATGATACTGCCATTAATCAGGTAATGGTATTCCACTGTTTTAATGGCTATTATGTTGCATTTTAGATCTTATTTTCAGCACCTCTATAACCAATCAGACAAAGTAAGATGCATTTTATTTACTCTTCTGTAATTTTCCATTGCCTTTGAGGGACTGGCAGTTTTTACCAGGAATGAGGTGAATGTTCATCAAAAGTGAGAATGTGGGCCTCAATTGCCACCCATTTTAGAACTGAATTTGAACCAAAATCCAAAACCTGACTCATTACACAGGGTTGTTCTGTTCCAGTATCAGTGTGAGTGGAGACCATTCATGGTAACGCACATTGTAACGAAAAGTACTAGTTACATACCATGCTGAATAGTAGTATGTCTCCATCTCCTTGTGCACCTGCTCCTTTATTCACAAGTGCACAAGCTTAGAAAATAAAAATAAGACATAAGGTTGTGGGTGGATATTGGGCATGTGTCATGGACTTCAGCACAATCTCTTAATGTCAGGTGCTTCTTTATTTCAGTTCCCTTCTTAGCTTCACATTCTTTTCTCAAGTTCTGTAAGTGACAGTAGGAAGGAGTAATTTGATGGTTGTTAGCAGCAGTCTGATGCAGGATTAGCCTCTCAGGAACTCTCTTTTCTGCCCCTCAGTTCTTAGTTGTATTTAGTTGCATGATCAAGCCATAAATATATTTTCATTATCAGTTTCTGGTCTGGACCAAAACAGAACATGCCAGGATAGTGAAAGAATTCATACCTGAAGTTTATTAACTGTGCACATTCCCAAAATCTCATTAATTCTTGAGACTTCCAGTCCAATCCACCCCCCACCGCCAAGAGAGTTCTGCTGTTTGTCTGAATTTAACTTGAATTCCTAATCTTTTTAGGATCACTAACGTGAAGTTTGTCCTTTTGCATAAAACAGGTTGTAAAAATGGACATTTTGTTTTGTTTTTAAGATTTACAAGTCATAGGTGACTTTGCAGCGCTCAGAATTTTTCTATGAAGAAAAATTAAGCATTTCATTCTGACAAAATATTACATTTATTTTTCTTTTCCAAAGCAAAGTAAATATGAAAAAATAGTGCAACTGTGCATTTCTTGAAAGACTTTGAAGGGGGACTGCCATAGGCTATGGCATGGGTAGAGGATAAGATCTCTGGTGGGCACTTATCCTCAGAGGAACCACACTCATCCTGTCTTAAATTGATTGAGATACCATCAAGTTATCCTGAGTTGCAGATGGTATATAAAAAGAATAAAATATTGGACTATGTCAAAAAGTCATGAAGGATGTACATGTAGTCTATAGCCTGGAAAGAGACACTGAACTCATGTGATGTTACCTAGGCTGTTATAGCAATTTGTGACAGAGTGCAAGATCTTTTAGCTGTTCATTCTGTATTTCTGGATTGGATCACTTTGCAAAATCTCCATTGGTCCATGGTACTGTTTGCATATTGGGATAAAACTCCTTTTTGGCTAATTGTTTTTGGTGGGTTTTATTTTGTTTGTTTTTTGTAGTTTTCAGTTCCCTTCATAAAAAATCTCTCTTCAGTTTTTTGTTTTATTTAAATCGGATAAGGTACTCATCTTCATTTCCTGTCCTAAAGTCTTGGTTGATCAGCTCCCGTATTCCACTCCAAAGGTGGTTACATAAATTAGTTACTGAAGCACGCTGAGAACCTTTGAACTGAACAGTGTCCTATTAAATGTATGAGACCATTTATGAAAAGACTTCATGAGGGGGAAATTGTTTCCTTTTCTTGAAATACAAAGTTTACATTCTTGCCTCAAAGACACAGCAGAAGTGGGAGTAAAAGAAAAGAAGGCTGCACCACAGCACTTTCACTAGCTACCGAATTGACCTAATACAACACTTATTTAGTAAATAAATGAGCATAATCTACAAACTTTAAGAATACATCACATCCAGTAGTAATTCCATTCTTGTATTTAAATTAACACATGTACGTTTCACAAGCCTGCCCGCACGGGTGAGCAGATATGCAACATTTGTTTTCAAATAAGTTGCTTCATAAGAAATGATAGTCTAACTTTTTTTAATTGAATAGGTTTTTCATTTTTCTGTTCACATGTCTTCTATATCTTCAGTTATATTTTAAAACAAACAAGCACCTTAGAATATTTACAAGTGTCAATGTACCCCTAGCATTATGCCATTTGTGCAGATTGCCACTCAATGATTTGATTTGATTTGATTTCCATTTCTCTGTTGGTAATTAGTATTTTTTTATAGTTATGTCCTTGATAATTCTGCAGTTGTAGGAAATAGTGATAAAAGAAATACCCACAAAGTGTGTGTTTGGCTTCATGTTTAATTAATTTAAAAAAAAAAAAACAAGAAAAAAAATCTATGGTACATCTTAATTTATTACTGGGCATCTGGATTCCATTGTTATTCAAGGTGTGATTACCATTTAGAGCCTTGTTAAGAATGAATTATGTTATCTAGATCTCCAGGGATTTTTCCTAAAGTCATTTTCTTTTGCACTGTGTATGACAGCAGTATGTGTTAGGCCTCCAGTGATTGTTTCTGACACATGAGCTTTTGGATTTCTAAAACAGATTGCCATTCGATTGGGATTTAGAGTGATGACAGTTTAAATATTCATTTTATATTGGATAAGCACAGTGTGATAGTAAATCTCTTTATCATAGAAGTACCTTGAGAAACAATAGCACAACTACTCTGTTTTAAATACGGTTATACAAATAATCCTATTTAATTTAAAGGTGCTATTTAGAGTGAAATATAATAATTTTATTATATTGGGGGGGGGGGGGAGATTTGATTTTAAGCAAAAGCAGTATTTTTCCATTAAAAGATGTGGTAATTTTTGCCCACATAAGAGAATTTTCTCCCACTTTTACAGAACCGAAAGCTATAAGTGGTCTGAAAGAAGTGTCAGGTCAGGAATTGCCTGAGAGTTGAGTTCTGATGGTTCACTCAAGTGTTCTTGTAGTCATGGTTGCAGGATATGAGAGACAAAATGGGTGAGATAAGATCTTTTGTTGCCTCCACCTCTGTTGCTGAAGGAGACAAGCTTCTGAGCTGCACAGAGCTGAAGAAGAGCTCTGAGGAGATTGAAAGCTGGTCTCTCACCAAGAACAATTGGTCCAATAGAAGATCTTACTTCACCCACCTTGTCTTTCTATTGGTTCATGACTCTTTAAAATTAGGGCAGTTTGAACCCATTTGTCACAGATCCCAGTGAACATCCCTTCCTGGCCACGCAGTAGAACTGCTGTGAAGGGAATCCAGGTGTCTTGTGTTCTGCTTCCCATGGGGCTTGTTGTGCTTTTGGAGTCTGAATGGAGTCCATCTACTGCCCCAATCTCTGGACCCTATGTACACGCTCAGGGCACAGGTCTTCTATCTGGCACCACTCTCCAAGTGTTGGAACTTGTTGTCCAGCCTTCTAGATCCCCTGGCAGCAGCACTGACCCTTCAGATTCCCCAAAGGTGAGAAGATTGTGGTTTACAGTTTAACTGTAGTAGTTGTGAAGTACATATACATATATATTTTATTCTTTCTTTCGACCTTTACGCTCTTTTTATATTTAATCATGTAAAGTGCAAGAGAGTACAGATCACATACAGTACAAAATCCTAAATGTGATGTCCCTCACTAGCTCACCCTTCCTTTAAGAGTTCTTGGGAGATCATCTGTGTTCCATGGCAGGGTCCTCCACATCCTTGCCCAATGGCTCACTCCTCCTGCCAATTCCTTCCCTGCTGTGAGTCCTTTTATAGAATCCTACTTGTGATCACTTTTGTTCTGACTTTTGGTAATGTTCCATTACTCTCAAAATCCCCTCCTCCCCCCGCCCATGCAAGACATAGGCTATGTCTACACTTGCACTTTTAACTCGACTTAGTTAAGTCGACTTGGTTAAGTCGACTTAGTGTGTCTACACTTTAAATTAAAGTCGACTTAAAGGGGAATTTACAAAGTCGACTTAGAGCGTCCACACTGGATGCTCTAGGTTGACTTTGTGGGGCTGGGGGGACCTTGGGCAGGTCCACTGTGGTGGGGGGGCATCCCCTGTGTACAATGAGGCAAAGGGGTACAGGGACCCTGGCAAGGCATAGCCCTGTGTGTGATGCTGTCTGGGTTTAGGGAAGCATTTATGATATTATTTTCAATGGATATCTCATAAATGCTATAATCCATAGGAACTATGTCATGTTTGGTATCAATAGAAAGGTAGTAATTTGCTGGGAATGATTATATCATTTATGTCTAGGAATTCTATTTCGATTAGAAGTTAAGAATTTGATGTTATATCCATACTTTAACTTGTGTCATTCTGGACAAATGCCTTAGACGGGAGGGTGTGAACAACCATTGTCTCCTTAATGTTAAGGAATCTGCCAGGTGATATGGTCCCAGGGAGTAAACTGATGAGCCATTAAGGACACAATGGTTGTATTCTTTATATCCTTAATGGCTCATCATTAAGTCAACTTAAGCAAAGTGTAGTGTAGACGTAGGACACATTAAGTCGATTTAAGCCAAGCTTAAATCGACTTAATTTACCAGTGTAGACGCAGCCATAGATGTATCTTTTCCCAGCTAAAGCAAATCCATTGTCCCAAAGTGTTTTACTTTGAATAGTCTGTTGCTGAGTGCTGATCATTTACCATTGCCCCTGATCTGGCAGAGACATGATGGAGCCCTGCTAACTCAGGGTGGATTCATATACGTATAGGTTTCCATGACACAATAATTTCAAGATAAAATTTCATAGAAGCATCCACAATTTAGAAGTGGTACAAATAGAGCCCCTCAATGTGTCACATTAAAGTTAGCATGGTTAGTTTGAATGTATTCATAATGCTGCCTCACCATGAGAGCCAGCCCACTTAAAGATTTGCCCTTGTTTTAGATTATTTAGTTGGGACTGGTCCTGCTTTAAGCGGGGGTTGGATTACATGTCCTCCTGAGGTCCCTTCCAATCCTAATCTACTATGATTCCCAGGGTCTATCATAGTCATCATTCTAGTAGCACACACTCCCTTGCACACAAACACATCACCAAAACTCATCCATTTCATCCTCACTCCCAAACAATTTTACATTCAAAAACATGTTTTTCCCAAAACCATGTGGAATGCCCAGAGTACTAGGATGGCTCCCCAATATGCCTACCTCTCAATGGGCCATCTCAAGGAAGAATTTCTGGAAAAATGTACCACAAAATCAATGATATACTTGAGATTACATCTATGATATTTTCATCCTCTGGACAGATGATTGTAACTCCCTCATAGAGTTCCACCACAACTTTAGCAACCGTTGCCTATCCATTATACTTTTTCTAGAACACTCCTACCCCAGCATTAGCTTCCTGGACACCGCAGTCAGCTTCAACAATGGAACCCCACAGACAGCTATACACAAGAAAACAAGATCATCACATTTTACCTCTGCAGATCCAGCAACCACCCTAGGTGCACCAAGAACCCAGTTATACAGCGAAGTGCTGAGATACTGCAGAATATGCCCCAAGAAAAAAGTCTGGGATACACACCTTAACACTTAAAACTGCCTTCCTCAAACGAGGGTACTTGTTTAGTGGACCAGGGAAGTAGATTGCATCATGGAACAGGTCATCCAAATAAACCTGCTTCAATTCAGGGGGAAAAAATCTGTCACATACCCTAATTGTCACCTACCGCCTCACAATAAGACCCATACAGGAAATCATTGAATAACTATAACCCATATTTTCTGAGGAACATATAATGTAAGATATCTTTCTGAGCCCCTCTTCTGTACTTCAAACAATACCTCACTTCACTAAGCTTGTCATCAAAAGCAAGCTGCCCACAGGCCAGAGCACAGCAAATTAAAGCAGCATCAGACATTGCCAGAACAACAAATTCAAAATCTGCAGACATGTCTCCACTGCCATGGTAATCAAAATCTTGAAATACAGCTTTCAAGATCCATGGGTCCTATATAGGCCTCTCATAACATGTGTTATGCCTCAGCCAGTGCCTCAAATGTCTCACCAACTACTATGTGGGTAAAACCAGACCATCAAAGAAGTTCTCTAATGATCTCATACAGAAAAATTATAAAAGTCAAAAACATTCTTTCACTGGTGGGTGAATATTTTTTCAAAATATGATCACTCTCTATCTGACATTTCAGTCCATGCCTTCAAAGGAAATCTGAACAAGATCTTCAAAAGGCAAGCATGGAAGTTTAAATGCATAACTTTGCTAGACACTAAAAATCATGGACTTGACAGACAGACTAGTTTAATGCCTCATTTTAAAGCCTTGTACACACTACAGAGTTATCGCACGGTAACGCTCATTACCGTGCAATAACTATGAGAGTGTACACACACAAATCCTGCTTGTTGCGTGGCAACAGCCTTCTTGCAGTGCAACAGATAAACCACCTGAAAGAGGGTGATAGCAGTTATTGCAGAATAGTTGTTCCACGTTACAATGTGTGTGTACGCTCATCACGCAATAATCAGCCTCTGGAAATGTCCCAGCATTCCAATCCTGTCTTTTCTGGTCTTCCTCCTGCATGCTGTGGCTGTGATGTGACTGGCCCTGCCCTCCTGTAAGTCCCAGGAATTTTTGAATTGTTTCCCTGTGGTCACTTCCTGTTTGTTCGGTGTGGAGTGCAGCTGTTTTTTCCAACAGCAATGGCAGCTCAACGCAGCAGATACACTCCAGTCTGGACCACAGCTGAGGTGCTTGACCTTATCAGCATCTGGGGAAAGTCTGCTGTGCAGGCACGGCTGCGCGGCAGCAGGCGTAATTTTGACACCTATGGCCAGATTTCTCGGGCCATGGCAGAGAGAGGTTATGAGAGGGACATGCTGCAGTGCAGATCGAAAGTGAAGGAGTTGCGGTTAAGCTATCAGAGCCAGGGATGCAGACTGGTGCTCTGGGTCAGCACCACTTACATGCAGATATTAGGAGAAAGTAAAAGGTTAAAATAGAAAAACAAGTAGAAGCTCCTATGTGCTGGCCCACAGCCTAACAAAGTAATCCAAAGCAATGTTCTGTAGTATACCTTCCAAAGAATGTACTGCAGATCTGAACTGAAGCTACTGACAAGATACAGGTTGTGAAAGTCTAACTTCACTAAAATTGGCAAGAAACAAGCTGAATTTGTAATAATAAATATAAGAACCAGACTGTACCTTGAGGAAGATAGTGTTGGGTTGGTCTAGTACCAAGGAGATAAGAAATGATGTTTTGCATGGTTTGGCCCATGCAAAGGTAAAGTTCGGCCAAACCATGACACCTTGATGGATGGAGATGCCCAGTAATGCATGGACCAATCAATGTGTGAATCAAGTAGAATATGGAACAATCAATGTAAAGTCAGATGAGGGTGTAAAAGTAGGAGCCCTGGATCTCAGACCCCATGTAGCCTAAAGGAGTGATAGGGAGTCCTACCATCAATTGAGCTGTTCAGTTGCGTTGAGAGTACATATACTGCCAGCAGATCTGTTGATATAGATCGCTTGCCATTGTGCTACATTCCAAGAAAGCCTAGCCTGGCACCTTCATTTCTACAAAGATCCATGGTTGTGTTGGTTTCTTCGATTGTGAGTGCTGACTCCATTTACCTCTTGCACACAGGGTACGTGTGGGCTCCAAATCACTGAGCTAACCAAGTTCTCATTAAGATTTAAGCCAAAAGTAACCCAGAGTGTTCACCAAAGGAGCACCTTGGCTTAGGATCATCAGGCTAACTCAGTCCCTGCTTAAAGATCCAAGCCAGGCTCTAGATCACTGGGCTAACGGAGTCCCCACTTATGGATCTAAGCCAGGGGTAATCCTGAGGAAGCATGCCTTCAGAGATTCACACACGCATTCACACACACTGCCAAGCTGATATCGGCACCGGTGATACAACAACATTGATAAGAACTAATAAGAATATCTCTCACCTGACGGGCCTGAACCACACAGCCCATAACACACCGTGACCACACAAGGAGTTGGAAGCCATCCTCAGCAGGGATCCCACAATCACTCACAAGGCTCCTGTGGACACGTCTGCACCCCCTCAGCCAACGGATACCGGAGCAGACCGGGATAGTGAGGTGATAGATGAGGAAGTGGAGATGGAGGATGACCTGGATGCTGAAAGTGGTGCCACTGACTTATCAGGGAATCAGGAGCTGTTCTCCACACCTCCTTCCCCTTCCCCCGGAGACATGCAGCCAACATTCCTTCTCCAACTTGTCTTCTGAGGTGGCAGAGGGGAGCACTGGTAAGTTTTCTCAAAAGTGATGCTTCTGTGTTTGGGAGCTAAATCTTCTAGATGAATGAAGAGCAGGTGGGAGCTGAATGTTTTGGGGTAGATGCATTCCCATTTCATTTCTCACTGCTCTGGGCATCTACTCTGCATTCATGAGCAGTGCAATAATGCATGCAGTAATTCTCAAATAATCCTCTGGGTTGAGCTCACTGAAGGTTTCCTGGATGTACCTCCACAGCCTTCTAGCAATATTGGATAGGAGAGCTAATGTGTTTCCACCCCCATAGAAGGACACTCTCCCTTGTCAGTTGCAAAGCATGGTACTGGGAACCATAGATGTGCACAATCCCGCTGCATACGGTCCTGGCTTATATCCGGTGGCATGTAGGATATGCATTTTGGCTTGCAGGAGCACTCTAAGGAGTAAGATATCAGCTTCCATGGCCGTGTCCTGTGGAGAATGTTGCCCCAAACTACTGTTAGTATTCAAAATACACTGTAGTATTTTAGCAATCCAGATAACCCTTTCCCAAATCCCTTTCAGTCACATAAAAGGGCCATTCCTGGGACCCATGAACAACCTACGTACCTTGTTCAGATCAGTCAGGAAACCAGAGAATGCACATTGCCTTGGGCACAGTGGAATGTGCTGCTGGAACTTAACCAATGTGAGAACAATAGCTGTATTTATGATGTTTCATTTTTCCCTAGAAATGACCTTCAACAGGCAGTGGTCTGCACCAGCTGACCGGCTGAGCCAGATAAGAAGGCAGCCTCACAGAAGCATGGAGGGTATGTTTCAAGAGCTCATGCAATCCACCAAGGCTGCAGCAAGGGAGACTAGACTTTGGAGACAGGAATGCTGGCAGGACTGCAAAGAGAACTATTTGAGGAAGCAGGAACAGAAGGATGACCTGTTAAGCATCCTGAAGGAGCAAACACAACTGCTAAAGACCATGGTTGGTCTGCAGATGCAGCTGCTTCAGGCTTGCCCTCTCCTTCAGACACAGCACCAGTTTCTGCCTCCCCCACCTCATTCTCCCACAAAGCATTTCTTCGAAGGCCAGCGACCCTCCTCATACAATGTAACATCCACCCCTTCACAGAGCTATAGCATCAAGCCCTACACCTACACACACCTATAACACCTTTCATAGTCAATGCAGAATGTTAGCCCACCATCTTTGTTTTTCAGTAATAAAATTGAATCTCAAATTGTGCACAGTGTCTTTATTCATACAGATCCAAGATTTGTTACCTCATGTTCACTCTTTATTCATTTGATCATAATGCAGTCCACCCCTCACCCCCCTGCGCTGAAGTGCCCTGCAGGTTTGCTGTTGCAGTGTGACGCACCCTATGCGTTCCCATTACTGAAATGCTCCCTGAGTGCCTCCCTTATGCAGGCGGCTCCCCATTGTGCCCCCCTAATACTCCTAGGCTATGTCTACACTTACCAAAATTAATTCGAATTAGTTAATTTGAACTAACTAATTCGAACTAATTTTAGTTAGTTTGAATTAACTTAATTCGAACTAGCATGGCCCCACTGGAATTTTAGTTCGAATTAGTTGGTTACATTAAGTTCAGTGTGCTGGTTAGTTCGAACTAAGCAGTTAGTTCGAACTAACATGGTACATTGACTTAATTCGAGCTAACTAGTTTGAATTAAATGTTAGTTCGAAAGGTATAATCGAATTTATTAGTTCGAATTAAGGAACCCCTTAATTCGAACAAATGAAAGCCTAGTATGGCCAAGGCTTAAATTAGTACGAATTAAGCTTCCTTAATTCGAACTAACTTGCCAGTGTAGACATAGCCCTAGTGGCTGGCTGTTCGAACTTAACTTCTCGGCACTCACCCTCAACATCCCACGTTGGGGAAAATTTCTCTTCCCTACTTTCACAAAGGTTATGAAGGACACAGCACACTGCGATGACGCCTAGAATGTTGTTCTCATCCAAGTGCAGCCTCCCATACAAACAGCGCCAGCGCCCCTTTAAGCGGCCGAAGGCACACTCCACAGTCTTTCTGCACTTGCTCAACCTATAATTGAACCGTTCCTTGCTGGGATCCAAGTTGCCAGTGTAGGGCTTCATGAGCTATGGCCTGCGTGGGTAGGCTGGGTCTCCTAGGATCACTGTGGGCATCTCCGACAGTAATTTTCTCATCCGGGAAGAAGGTCCCTACTTGCAACTTCCGGTACAGCCCCGTGTTCCTAAAAATACGAGTATCATGCACCTTTCCCGATCACCCAGAATTGATATCTGTGAAATGCTGCCTGTGCTCCACAAGTGCCTGCAGCACCATGGAGAAGCAGCCTTTCCTATTTATATGCTCAGTTGCAAGATGGTCCAGAGCCAAAATAGGGATATGTGTGCCGTCTATTGCTCCTTCACAGTTCGGGAATCCCATGGCTGCAAATCCGTCTACAATCTCATGCACATTGCCCAATGTCACTGTCCTCTGGAGCAGAACATAATTGATGGCTTGGCACACTTGTGACAGCGCTAGCCTGGTGGTGGACCTGCTGATTCCAAACTGATTTGCAACTGACCGGTAGCAGTCAGGAGTTCCCATCTTCCACACAGTAATTGCAACATGCTTCTCTATGGTGAGGGCAGCTCTCATTTTGGTGTCCTTGTGTTGCAGGGCAGGGGCAAGCTCCTCACACAGTTCCATGAAGGTGGCTTTATGCATTCAAAAGTTCTGTAGCCACTGCTCATCATTCCACATCTGCATAACAATGCGGTCCCACCATTCAGTGTTTGTCTCTTGTGATTAGAACCGGTGGTGCACCATGTGCAGATGCTCTGTGAAGGAGCTCAGTAATGTGGTGCTGTTGTTCTGCATGGCATTCAGCAGCCCTGGGTCCTCCGATTCCTGGTCTGATTCAGAGCTCAGGGTGTACTGTTCGACCAGCTGAGATGTATTCATTATGCTGAAGGCGATAGTGGAGATCAGAGCTGGATCCATGTTGTTGCAATTGGGAGTGCTGGGAAGGAATGCAGCAGTGTTGAACATGGGATAAACTAGAGTTTATGGGCTGTGACTGGGGGGTGGAGGGAAGCAAAGATGCATGAAGAGGTGACTACAACCCTCCTTCTTCATTTTCTATTGCTGTTCAGCCAATGTATTCAAATGTTTCCTGACAAAAGTATTGTTACTCCTAGGATAGGAAGCAGTTGGGAGTGAAAGGGTAGCAGGAAGGATGGTCTCTGACTTCTGTAAGTCGACCACTCACTTTGGGCACCAGTTGCTCCTGCCTTTGCCATTTATTCAGAAACATTTGATCAGGAACAAAATTGCTTTCCAGGAAGATTGTATTGTAGTGTTTGCATTTTAAGCAGCACGTTTGTAAGAATCATATTCCAGCAAGTTTTGCTTTCTATAAGTTAACATAAGCTAATGTATTTTTACAACAGCATGTGTATCTGTGTCATTGTGTCACCCTAAAGTAATCTGTTATTTCAATTTCAGCATGTGAGACAGAAGCGGGGAAAGTTTATCAGGTATCATTAGAAGAGCACATCCAGCCTTTCAAAGACAACATGGAGCAATTCATTAATCAAGGTAAATAATGAAATGTCATTTAACCTTTTCAAGACGTTTCAAAGGAAAGTTATAGGAACAATGTTTATACGTTGTGAATAAGGAGACAGTTTATTTTGGCATCATAGAAAGATGTGGGTTAGTTTAATCAGATGCCACACAGTTCTAAAAGATTTGTGGGATGATTCTGCTGAAGTCAGTGAGTCACCCTCTTGAGTAGCAGCAAAGACAGATGCTATTGGCTTAAGTGTGTGAACTTATCATGAGTTCACATCTCCAGTGAAGTACAATTTCACAATTTTTGTGTCTCAAATTTTTTTAAAACTGGACTCATCTCTAAAGCAGTGACTGTTGACATGCCAAAAATATGGTGTATGCAGAGCAGAGGTCTTGTTTCAGATTGCAAAATTTGTGACTAATTTTTTTAAGCAAGCACAAAAGCCAAATCCAAATGAACTCCTTGAGTTCATGGAAAATGCTGCAGGGATATAAATGTAAATGTATCTATGCTGATCTTGTCCCCTGAACACTTGGAGAGAAACACTGTAACAGGCTATGGGTGGTGCTGTTGCCCCTCCCCACTGTCAGGATTCTGCAGTTTAAGAGCAGGGGTGCATGGCAACACTGCCGAAGAAGGAATGTTCTGAATCAGAATGTTCTCTGCTGACTTGGGCCATTCTGTTTTTCCGGCCAGTGCAGTCTACTTTTTTGGCTGTTCTTGCCTCCGCTCCAACTTTCTAAAACCATACAACATAACAGAAGACAAAAATATAGTCTTGAGATTGGATTAAAAAATGGTGTGAGAAGTGAGCATTTTTACTGTTTACCCCTTTTTAGACGTCAGTAATGTTGAAGTCTAGAACTATTACCTAATCGTCACAGATGGAAATTATCACTGATGGATTGTCTTTGAGTTTGAGGCCCATTATTCATTTCCAGTGAGCTAGTAAGATATTAAATGTACCTTTGGCTTCCCAGCTGGATCATCAAAGGTAAAATAACATTTTCAAGGTAGTCTTATGGTGATGTTCAGCATATGTGCACCAATTCCTATGAGTTCATGTGCCATTGAATCGATATATTTAGTTATTTAGATTGATGGCCATAGCCAAAACACCACTTGGCCAATCAAATACAAATCAACAGATCCTAATATTACAAAGACCACAATCCTCAGATCTTTGTCAAGCACATCTTTAGCTATGTCCTCGAACAATTGATAAGATCTGCTTTGGAATCAGAGCCCTAGGTTCTATACTTGATGCCACTGTGGTGTGGTATGGTTGGTAATTGTTTTGGCATCTGGCTTATTGTACATGCAGATAAGCTTTTGCATGTAGAAGGAGACCCAAAAAATTAAAGGTCATTTGTCGATATGAAATAGAGACTACTTCAGTCACATGATGTGTCAGGAGCTACAACTTAAGGTCTGATCACTTTTATGCATTCTTCTTAAAACCACAACAATTAATTGAACGTGGGGTTTATTTAATTTATACTAATATAAATTAGAAGAAACTCCAATATTGTTTCTTTATCCCCTTAGGAAAAGACAGTGAAAACATTCATAATGGACATAAAAGTTGCCTGGCTCCCTCGTTAAATCTATCCACAGTTTTTGACACTGTTTTTCTGTAGTAGTGAATTCCATAGAATGATTATATGGAGGAGAAGTAATATCATTCTAGTTTATTTCTTATATGCTTAGCAGGCATTTAGTTTCTCAAGGTAGTTCCCTTCCCTGATCTTATTCTCATTTTGGGACACAGAGAAAAGAAGATACTGATAATCTGGTCCCTGGAGTTCTAGTCTCCCATGAAAATGTACAAATGTTACTCCTTTTGGCATTAGTGGGAGTTGTATGATCATTGATGGAAGAAGAAATCCCATAACCTCAGAACAGCAGCAAAGTTAAAAATGTCATTTGCATGTTCTAATGGAAATTATTACAAGAAAGGATTGTGAATATAGATGTGTTCTAAATAAATCAGTCTACATTTCTTTAAACCTTGCAAAGTCTACGTTTTAGAAATGTGTCATAATATTACTATATGGAAGAAAGAGCTTAACATATAGGAGAAAAGAATCCTTTGGGTAAGTTCCAAAAATAAAGTAATTTTTAAATACCTTCCATTATGAAATCCTTTGTTTTTACTTGGTGGGATTGAATTCAGACTTGAAAGAGGCCATGTTTAAAGCAGGATTTCTCTTTCCTGTTCAGTGTTTGACAGGCTTTTGATCTAGATATTTTTTCTAGGGGCTTGTGTTGTTTATGTAGGCATAATCGATGAGTCTTTTCAGCTAGACTGCACACAAGATCATTTAGAAAAACAAAGGGACAGCTTTTGGCACCTTTGGGGGATTTATGTGTTTATATAATATGTGTTCTGTGCAAAGTAAAATAAAGTTTTTAAGTGCTTTTGTATTTAAAGTTAGTTTCTCCAAAGTAAGAAAAAGTTTTGATTATTACAGTTAAATTCATAGTTTTTTCATAGGTTAAATAACTTGGAATGTTTATGTGATGCTTTTCAGAGCAGGTAGCTAGCTTTTCTGTATAATGGGATTCACTAGTTCGAAGTAACTTTAGACATTTACACTATAGCCCATTAATATTTATTGCTAGCGTTGGCCAGGCAGAAAGTTGAATGAGAAACAATCTTTGAATAGGTGTGGAAAGTTAGGCGTGTTTGGTTAAACATCTCTGGCAAGTAGATAAAAAAAGCTTTATAGGAGCAGTTACAGGTTTAGTATAACAAACAAGGAGTCCTGTGGCATTTTTAAAAACTAACAAATTTATTTATCGCATGAGCTTTCGTGGGAGAAAATTCCAACTTGTCAGATGCTTTGAAGTGGGATTTTCTCCCACGAAAGCTCATGCGATAAATCAATTTGCTAGTCTTTAAAAGTGCCACAGGACTCCTTTGTTTTGCTGGCCTAGACTAACACAGCTACCCATTTGGAACTAGTCAACAAGCAAGGTTTAGTACAGTTGTGTTAGTTTAATTTTTAATTACAATATTTCACCTGGTCAAGAGTTTTATATGTAAAAAGAAAAAAAATTGTGAGTAAAGTTTTAAGATTTAGTTCAGAATCCTACCAACCTTACTTTTTAAATGGATCATTACACCCACATTGTGGGCGGGGGGAGGACTCAATCCATATGCATGTCAGGTAATGCATTATCAGTGGATCTGGAAATTATGCAGTTGCAGTTTCCTAATACTTTGTTATAGTCACTTTACAAGCTAGATGGTTAACTCACCAGTCCATGCACCAAAGAACACTCTCCATCCACAGGATTCCTGTTCTTTTTCTTCTGGGCTTTAGTTTTATTTCTTCAAAATAACTTCCTTTAATACAAGTTCAACATATGTCCTATCCCCTCTAATCCAGAGGCTTCTGCAAGAGACTGTCTACTCTCTGCAAAATTATGCTCCACAGACTATCTGCTAAGCAGTCAAGGTGACCCTGCAAGACTCCTCTCTCCTTCCTAACCGGCTTCCTGCTCAATTGCAATCTATAGGACCTCTGCCTGAGAATCATACCCTGGATTCTTTCCCCTTCCCAGTGTCTCCTGCAGGATGCTGCTCCTTACAGCTCCGTCCTGAGATGAGCTATTTGCTAACTTTCAGAACCTGGTGATCTTCAGCTATCACCCAGTCCCTGGCTTCATAGTATCTGCTGTCGTAGGTGGGGTTAAGTCTAGCTCCACCAAGAGACAGCCACCCTGTAACACACCTGTTTTAAGTTGCATATTGCTTTGACAAATTTTAACCATTTGTGCTGAATTTTTCCATATTTGGTCTCTGCCAGGTTTAATTTTTTTTTAAAAAAAGTTTTCAGTTAAAAGCAAGTCGCTACTACCAAGGAGGAGATTTAAAGAATAATCAGCATAGTAGACAATGAAAATAGTATGTAAGTCATTTTGCAAAGTTATATTTTCCCCCCACCTTTTCTTTCAAGAGCTGTAGCACCTGCAGATTTGGAGCAGGAATTTTAAATCTGGCAATGAGATGCTCCTGTTAGATGATTCAGGTGCTTGTTGTCCCCCAAGAGAATTTATCCAGATTTAGACAAATTGCAAGTGTCTGAAAACTGAAAATTTTCACATGCTTGGTAAAAAAAATTATGGTATGTCATCACTGCAGAGACAACTCAAATTATCTACACATGAGTTACTTCTCTCGTGTTAGTCTGTCTTGTGAGAGAGAAAGTGTCCACACTGCAGAATAAAAGTTAAGCTGCCATTTTCATTCTGGCACTTCTCTCACTCTTGTGGAACTAAGGCTTCTGTGTCATATCCCATGGTTCTTTGCACTGAAGTAAGCTCTATGAATTCTTTCCAAGTGAATTGTGGGAGAGTTCATCTGTCTCTTCTATGCACTGAATGAAATTGTGGAAAAGCTACCCAAGGCAAGTGGAGCTACCCTATGTCCACATTGCAGCAGCTGACGAGTTATGCTCACTCAAGCTTTAGCTTATGACCCCTATTGGGGTAACCAACTGCAGTCGAGGGTTATTGTTACTCGATGGTACTTTAGCTAGGGGCAACACTCAAGTTATAGTTCGAATTAACTTTGCAGTGAAGGGAAGCCTTTATAGGGTGGCTGCTATGAGTGCTGAATATTCCATCTGCACTGAGCATGGCTGTTGGCCCCACAGACTCCATACAAAATGCAGCAGCTATAGCTTCCACTCTGGGAAGTGGTGCTGCACTGGGACTCAGAAGAAAACTATGCATTCTAATCTCTGCTCCCCCATTTACTGGTACATATAATTTTGTGCATGCCACTGTATTATTATTGAGGAACATCTCATACCCTTACCTTAGAAGGGTAGCGAGAATCATACCACCTGTTTTACAGAGTGATTGGGCAGGGTCATTTCAGGTAAACCTGGCAATATCATCCTATCTCTAACGTTGCAGACTCAATCCACAGTCTCACTGCTTTGAAAGATAAAAAATATGCCAAATTTATGTGCTTGGCTGTGCTATCTGTAACCACTTCCTTCCAATGCCAGGAATAGAAATCAGTGATCCTGATTCTCAATGTTCCACTGCTGTCTAGAAAACAGTTTTGTAAGCCATTGGCAAAGTGTCACCTCTTTAGTGGCTGGAATACATAGAAGATAATAGCCTATTACTACCATTAGTTACTCTTACAGGTCAAGCAGTGGACATCTTGGCTGTGGATCTAAAAAGTTTGGGTTCAAATCCTGTTGGTGACACACACATTACACAGTATGGTTTCACATGATTAAAATTTGCATTGAGGTTTTATTTACTTTTTAAATCTAGGAACTTGCATGCCAAAACTGTGTTTAAAGGATGTAAAGTACGCAGTCAAGCTCTCAAAGGCTAGGAAATGTCAGAATTAAGGTTGTTCATGTAGTCTTAACTTGCCCTCCCCTGTGTATATGAGTTAGATAAAGTCCTTAATTACGTGATCACATAGTGTTTGTTCTGCAGGACCCCCACTTCTTTCAGTGCGCATGATGGATAATAAATGAGGCAGAGGTTTGTAAGAAGAGCAAGAATGTTCCCTTGTGGTTAAGACAGTGGACTGGATCCCAAGAGATCTGGGCTCTGTTCCTGACTCAACCGCAGACTTCCTACATGATGTTGAGAGAGACTATCTTATAGTACATGTATGCGAACAAGATTAATTCTGGTATTTCTTACCTTTTGAGTGCTTGACTTGCAACTTTGATATTTTTAAGTGTATCTTTTTAAAATATAGGGTAATACAATTCTAATTTTTTCTAAACTGTTTTAAGTCCTGTTTTCTTGAAAGAGTTAATGTTAGAAATATATAGAAATAAAACAGTTCTGAACTTTAAAAAAATTCCCAGGCCAAAAACGTCATTAAGATACGTAAGGGGTTGTGTGTGTGTATGGTTACAATATCTATTAATTTTAAATGCCTTTTTTAAAACATTACATTTTTAAAAAAAAAGAAAATAACTTATAATGCTGGAAAAATACCCTGAAAGGTATGATTAGTAATAATGACGTAGGTTTCTAACATTAACCTCGTCTCTACCTCCTTATCACCATCCTCAAGTCTTTCATGTAAATTTGGATAATGGGCTATGGAGCTCAACTGTCCAAGAATGTGATTCTGTTTTGGCCTATAAATTGTGAGCCTACCTG
This sequence comes from Pelusios castaneus, assembly GCA_007922175.1. NCBI lineage: Eukaryota > Metazoa > Chordata > Testudines > Pelomedusidae > Pelusios > Pelusios castaneus. The sequence continues at coordinate 992,619 of ML685870.1, read as the reverse complement.
GTAATTAGGAACTGAAAAACAGACTTTCCCCAAGTGCTAAGGGCTAGAGGAGACCACATTATTTCATTCACATTCCTTACGCATGTCATCCACTCAAGACCATGCTCCTTCCCCTCCCACATCTATTATTCCAGTATGGGAGGAACGCCCCATTCTATTACATTCACCTTCTCTGCAGTAGTCAGAGACCTCAAATGCTATACACAAGATCAACTTTTTTTCCCACAGAACCACAATCATCTATACTCCTGGGCAAAATGGGTCTGAGATTCCACTACATCACACAGAGGGCAGAAATAATATATAGAATATATTTGTGTACAATCAAAACTGTAGTAGTATACTTCTTATATGCAACAGTGAAATGTTTAGGTTTTACCTGGATGAAGTAGAGAAGCAAAACAAGGCTATGTGCGTGGAGATAGGGAAGTATTAGTATAAGCAGTGCTACAGAGACAGGGCTGTTCCCAATATGCTCGTTATTGAAACTAAGCAAAAAGAAAAACAAAAAAATAAAAAAAACCCTGAAACTTCCCATTTTTAAAAATCATTAATAGTTTTACAGTTTCCTGTTAGTATTATATTTAATGATAAAAATCATCAAAGAAAGAAAGAAAGAAAGAAAGAAAGAAAGAAAGAAAGAAAGAAAGAAAGAAAGAAAGAAAACTGAGTGCTCTATTTGGCCCACCATGATACCATGAATATATTGCTTTGCTCAGATGGCAATGATTAACGGTTCTAGAACTAAATCTACCAGAAGAGGAGAAAGGGGGTAGCCCTGGCTCATCTCTCTCTCTAATGGAAATGGGGTAGAAATAATAACATTGTTAGCTATCCTGGAAGTTGGATTAGTGCAGCAGTCGGCAACCCTTACAAAAGGCCTTACCCAATTGCTTCCCCTGCTCTTCTCCCATTGCTGGCAGTATGCTGGTGACAGAGGAGGACTCTGCAGCCCCTTTTTGGTGGCACGTGGTGGGAACGGATTCGGCAGCCCCCTTTTCAGCAAGGCATGATGGGAGTATACTCTGCAGGGTAGCAGGGGCAGACTCTGCAGCCCCCTTTTTGGCGATACTGTCATCAGGGCCAACAACAGGGCAGGATGCCACATGCTGCTCAAAATCGGCATGTGTGCCACTTTTGGCATGTGTGCTGCAGGTTGCTGACCGTTGGGTTAGAGTATTAAAGCCTAATCGAAGCAATAACATTGTTTACCAAATTCAGATTTTGCAAACAAATGAAAATGCAGTAAAGACTTGACAGCTAAATGCTGTTTAGAATCTCCTGAAGCAACAATAATATCAGTTAGTCGATGCAAACTATCTGAGGCATGTCTATTATAAAGGGAGACCACTGATATGTGTGTGTAATGTGTGAGAGAAGTTTGTCCAATTGCATTGCAAGAGCTTTAGCTAAAATCTTAGTGTCACAATTGAGTAAATAAATAGGCCCGTAATTACTATATAGTCCAAGGTCTGACAAGTTTTAGTGTATTTATATGGAGATAGAGGAGATTTATCAAGGACTGGATTTAGAGTTTTGTTAGTCTCCAGCAGTAATAACAGGATAGTGGCCCATCTTATTTATACTCTTAAAAATTATGAAAAGAAATTGGGATCATCATGGTTTGCCCTACAGAGATTGGCAAAAATGACTATAGAATTGCCAGTTTCAGCCTTGAGGACAGTATAAATCTGCCCTTACTGTCAGATCTTGTGTTCAGAATATTAACATTCAATTTTTTGTGCATTAGTATCTCAGGCTATGTCTACACTGGCAAGTTAGTTCAAATTAAGGAGGCTTAATTTGAACTAACTAAAGCCATGGCTACACTAGGCTTTAGTTAGTTTGAATTAAGGGCTTCCTTAATTCGAACTAATAAGTTCGAATAGGGTATTCGAACTAAGGGGTTAATTTGAACTAACTAGTTCGAATAAACTAACGTGGCCATGTTAATTCGAACTAATTTCTTAGTTCAAATTAACCAGCCATTGAAATGAATGGGGATCGCTAATTCGAACTAAGCAAGTGCTTGCTTAGTTCGAACTAACATTCCAGTGTGGCCAGGCTAGTTCGAATTAAGCTAATTTGAACTAACTAAAATTAGTTTGAATTAGTTAGATCGAACTAACTAATTTTAGTAAGTGTAGACATAGCCTCAATGCCTCTTGTTTTAGAATTAAAGCAACTAGAAATTGAGAGGCCTATCCAATCTATATTCAGTTTTCAAGCTTCAATTTCTGTCATATGGCTCCTGAATATTGCAACGTCAACATTCTTTTTTTTTTTAAATGATATATATTTTTCTTTTAATAGGGTTATTAAAACCCTTTATATTTCAGAAGATGTATTTAATTATGGGAGCCATTATTTTTAAAATATACTGGCTAAAATATGATGTTGACTACCGTATTTTTCGGACTATAAGACGCACTTTTTTCCCCCAAAAAGTGGGGGGGGAATGAGGGTGCGTCTTATAGTGCGAATACGGTACAGCAAGCAGTGTTCCCTTTGTAAGTAACAAGCTTAATTGTAGCCTCCACAGAACATAAGGAAGACACTTAACAAGCATTGATAGTCTCCACAGAAAACCAAAGAGAAGCCCTAATCTCCTCAGGACAGAGTCGTTAGTCTTTAAAAGTGCCACAGGACTCTAATGTCTTAAGACAAAAGGATATCTGGCACAGAAGTTCATCAGGAATGTGAAATCAACATAACCTGTTTACCTCTAACTTTTAAACTCTTGCTTTCTTTACGCATGCTTAATGAACTTATAAATATTACTTTTACCACCCCTGAAGGGCAACAGAGTCCTGTGGCACGTTTAAAGACTAACAGATTTATTTATCGCTTGAGCTTTCGTGGGAGAAGATCCCACTTCGTCAGACGCTTTGAAGATAGGAAAGTTACAGAGTGGGAGGAAATTAAATGCAGGGGAGTGTATGACATAGCATCAGGTCAGGCTGTAACAGCAAATCAAAATAGGTGTTAGGATTCAAACACTGGGGAACAGCACATAGAGGAGGGGGAGGTCAAATCACTAGTTGTAATGCGAGAAAAATCCTGAAAAACCCTGAAAAAAACCCTGAAAAAAAATCCTGAAAAAAAAACCCTGAAGGGGTCATTGCTCATTATAATGGTCATAGGATGTATGTAGTAGGGGGGAAACATGTTGAGGGGATATATGTAGTAGGCGGATTCGGAAGACTGTAAACTCTCTTGTTCTGACCCAATTGGAACAAAGAGGAGGGATCTTGCGGCCAGGTATAGGGTTTAAATAATGGTAAAATTCAATTCAAAGGTGTGCCTATTTACTATGGACACCCTCTTTTTGCAAATTAATAAAGGTAGTGCTGCTTGAATTCTTGTTGGTTAATTGTTTAAGTTGTCTACCACACCTTTAAGCTGCGGGCGCGCGGCCGCAGAGCGGCCGTCGCACCCCCCCCCCCCCGCGCAGCAGTCAGGGACCCCCGCGCAGCCCGGCAGCCCCCGCTGCTCCCTCCAACCCCCGGGGCCACGGCTTTGCTGCGGCACACCCAGCGTGCGCCCGGCCTCTGGGCTGGCCCTCCTCGCCCCCAGGGTGGGACAGGCAGGCTCAGGCTCGGGTCCGGAGCACAAGCCTGCCTGCCTGCCCCACGCGGCCGGGCCAGAGGGGTGGCTGCGGCAGCGGGGGGCTCCCGGACTCCCACCCGCCGACCGCCTCCTTCCCAGCCTGGAGCTGGGGCTGGGGCCAGGGTAATCCACGGCCCCGGCCTCCCAGCACGGGGCCGGGATCAGCCTCCGGGGCTGGGGTGTGCTCCCCCCCACCGGTGGCTTCCCAGGGCCGCGGTAGGGTCCTCCCCCGCCGGCGGCCTTGGCTGGCTTTCTTCCTTTCTCCCTTCTCTTCTCTTCTTTCCTTCCCCTTTCTTCTTTTTCTTCCTTCTTTCTCTTTCTTCCTTCTTTCTCTCCCTTCCTTCTCTTTTTTCTTTCTCCCTTCCTTTTTCTTTCCTTCTTTCTCTTCTTTGCCTGCCTTCTTTTTTCTTCCTCTCTTTCTCTTTTTTCCTTATTTGTCTTCCTTTTTTCTCTCTTTTTTCCTTCCTCTTTCATTTTCTCTTCCTTTTTCTTTATTTCCTCTTCCTTCCTTCCTCTTCCTGTTTCCTCTTCTTTCTCTCTTTCTTTGCTTCCTTCCCTTCTCTTCCTTCTCTTTTTTCTTTCTCTTTCTTTTCTTCTTTTTTCTTTGTTTCTCTTTGTTTCTCTTCCTTCCTTCTTTCTCTCCCTTTCTCTTCCTTCCTTCTCTTTTCTTTCTCCCTTCCTTTTTCTTTCCCTCTTTTGCTTTCCTTTTTCTTTCCTTCTTTCTCTTCTTTGCCTTCTTTTCTCTTCTTTGCCTTCCCTTTTCTTTGTTTTCCTGCTCTAAAAACTGGGTGCGTCTTATGGTCAGGTGCGTCTTATGGTCCGAAAAATACGGTATATAAGAGGTTAAATAAGAAAATTAAGAAATTGAAGATTTTTCTGAGTGACATACAGTTCTTGAATATCTAAGCAAATGAAGTTATATAAACCATGGATAGGGTGCCATTTCCCAGAAGACATTCTACAGGAATGAGGAGAGAATTCCTAGAATGGGAAGGTAACAGGGAGGGTAAAAAGTGAAAAAGACAACTGAAAATATATTGGAGATATTAATACACATTAGTACCATAACAATGAAAAAGAAGAATCTGTTTAAACTGTCCAAAACCACACACCTGACATGAAGAGAGGGCAACTAGATTTTAGGTGAAACTTGGAGCCTCTCACAGCCCTTGAGTCCCCAAACATTACAATTGTAATGATCACCTATTACCAACAGAATCTTGATACATTAATCCAAGGAAACCCCATCTAGTAAAGCAATTATTTATGAATTATGTATTAAAGTACTAATCAAATGATAGATTTTACTACAATACTCCTTTCCTATTAGTTTAGGCAATTGGATGTAAATTCACGATAATCCTAAACCCTTCAACCCCAATGACGGAGAGAGAAAAGAGAAGGAACTAACAAATCAGTATCGATTAGTATCTCTAAGGTAGTTTAAAACAGCCATATCACATCTCAGAGAGTAATACCTGGATTCCATATGGTCAGATCATTCTATAGATGTCCTCTTTCACAGGAGGAATTTGCAGACATTTCAGGTATTTTTCTGCCTCCTGAATTAAATTAAGCAATATTTACTCTTCACCATTCTTATTATGGAACATTGCTGGATATTTAATAAAATACTTCGTCTATCTTCCTAACCAGTTGTTTTGCTTGCTTAAAAGTTACCCTCATCTCAACCATGCTATGCGCATAATCCTGAAAAAGCAGTATTTTAATTGCTGATTCTCCCCATAGCAGCTCCTTTCCCTCTCCCTCCCACACCTCATGCATTTCTGCAAAATAAGCTCCTTGGTGACAAATTCCAGCAGCTTCACAATCAATGTTCTAGGCCAACATCCTGAAGCTGGTTTGAGAGACACGGTGCTGCGCATGGACCTGTTCTTTATCAAAACCAAAATTTACTGGGAAATCCAACAACTTAGTTAGATGTTTAGGGATCAGTTCAGAAGGTTTACCTTTCCCTGTTTCCTCGGGCCACTTGCAATCCTGATCTGAATCTCAGTCATAGTGGTCTGCAGGATAGAAACTGTAGTATAGAAGGTATGGGTATCCATGGATACCTTTTGTAGTACAGTCATCTGCTGCATTCCATCAGGTTTAGGCACTATTTTGTTTATAGACAGAAGTAGGGAAGGCAAATCTCTCTCTCTTTTAAATTTTTGTTCTTTTGGATTCAGAGAGGAAGATGCACAGCTAGAGGGAATCTTGGGGTTTTCAGTAGTCAGGTACAATATTTCTTGGGGTTGGATGGTTGGGTTTGGGAATTCCTCATAGGCCTCAAGCAATCTGTATCTGCCTTGGTCACAGTACCCTCTACAGTCATCAAGTTAAAGTTTCCGTTGTGCCAAGAAGCTTAAACAGCAGGTTCATACATTTTATTTATAAACTGAAAATGAAACAAAATACATATTTATGGCCACATAAATCATTGTGTTACTCCAAATTTAAGAAGTGTAATACTATTCTGAGGTACTGACATCTGAAATAAAGACAAATGTATGCAAGTTTATGATACTGATGGAAAATTATGCTGACATAAAGCTGCAGTAACACAGTTGTAAATCAGTCCTGCATATTAGAAACTATATCAGTAGCTGGATCAAGAAGCATGTGAAGAGTACAGGAAGACTGAAGTACGAAGTATTTAAAAGGCTCCATTGAAATTTCATGAATAGAAAATGTTTTTTTTTCTTAATTCATTCTGCCAAAATTTTTCTATGAATTTAACTATCAAGAGAAATCCAGACATGGGAATCCCCATGGGCACATCCTTCTATTGTAAAGTGGCCTTATCATGAATATAATGTAGAACATTTATACATTATGCAAATATACTTGAATCTCAGTTTGGTGTAAATAGAATACTGAAAACTATAGCAATGTAGGGACTCATTATGAAGGAACTGTATCTGTTTAAAAAAAACTGGCTATACATAGCTAATTAGAAACAAATTGTTAACACTTTAAATAAAAAATAAAAAAGATATAGAGCATTGACAAGTGGATGAAAGGGTTCCTGTTGCCTTCCATCTGAGATAACTCAAATGCATTCCTGTATTCAATTACCTGAGAAGATGTGATATTCCGTTAAGTGGAAGCTGGAGAACAGAAGAGATGGCAGTTTTGTGCCTCTGCTTACTCACAGTCCTTTGGAACTGGTTCAGCAGAAATAGCTTAAGCTGCTGAAAGGTTGAGTTCAGACAATGACTCCAGACAGTAATCACTGGGTCAAGATCATAATACAGAAAAACAACAGAAAGTTGTGGTGGAACACAGTTCCAGATGGATGTTTGATTAGACCTCATCTTAATACCACAAGGCCTGTTTGGAGTATTTTCTGAATTTGAACTAAATAGTGAGTCTTGTAACTCTGCTTATCCCAGTACATTTGCACATATAATACCTGATATGCCCTAGTTTTTTAAAAAAATTTGAATAGATTTTCTGTATGTAATTTATGAGGTTGATGCACATTCAGGATTCCGTAAAGGATTTAATTTTCTTTCACAAAGCACCAAATATTAGCCACTGTCATGGTCTGAAGAGTAATGTTCCACTTACCTCCTTTAAACACTTCCTCATAACCCACTCGTTTCTGATTTTCTATGTGTAATCACTGCTTCATTGCTCTGCAATGCCACTCCTCTCCCTGACTACATTAAGGAATATTTTTTAAAAGAGTCCACAACAAGAGAGAAAATGACAAAATCCCAAAAGTTAAACCAAAAGTGCATGCATAAAAGCAGGAGATGGAGAGGAGAAGAGCAGGAAGGAAAAGGGAAGAACTCTACCAAGAGATTTCCCTTTGTCTTATTATCCTGCTATTGTGCTTTAATCTTCTACCCTTAATATTTTCAGATATCAGTATTCTATAGTGCGGAGTCTTATCGAAATGCCTGAATAAAATAATTATGAATACCATAAGTGCATTCTGCCTGGGAGGAATGGGAGGAACATTCTCACCCTTGGAGCGAGAATGGTATATTTTACTACTGGTAAAGTGGTGGCTTTGATTTATGTAAGCTGTTGAACAGTTTATCCTTTTTATATTGTCTTCACTTGTCTTTTCTCTCCCTGCCTTGGGGGGAGAATATTGGCTGAAGGGCAAGAAAGGACATCATGAAGTCCTAAAATTCAGCCCACATGGCCCAGAGGAAGGAAGAGGTGTGGAATTCACAGGCCTCTGTTTAAACTCTTAGGCTATGTCTACACTGGCAAGTTAGTTCAAATTAAGGAAGCTTAATTCAAATTAACTTAAGCCTTGGCCACACTAGGCTTTCATTAGTATGAATTAAGGACTTCCTTAATTTGAACTAATAAATTTGATTATACCTTTCAAACTAACCCTTAATTTGAACTAGTTAGTTCAAATTAAGTCAATGTGGCCATGTTAGTTCGAACTAACCGGCACATTGAGCTTAATGCAACTGACTAATTCGAACTAAGCAAGTGCCATGCATGGCACTTGCTTAGTTCGAACTAAAATTCCAGTGGGGCCATGCTAGTTTGAATTAAGTTAATTCAAACTAACTAAAATTAGTTCAAATTAGTTAGTTCTAATTAACTAATTCGAACTAACTTTGGTAAGTGTAGACATAGCCTCAGATTCTTTCTCCAGAGCAAGTCTATCCCGTGTCCTTGATTTCTTTCTACCTGTTCTGAGTGGATGGTTGCCCTAGTGGGGAGAAATATATAGCTTCTCCTTCCCCCCTGCCCCCCAGTACCAGCTAATCCTTATTCAACCTTGCTATTGATGGTAAATAACCTTTATATATCCAAATAAAACTCATCCTTGCAACAGAAGATACAGCACTGGTCTGTTCAACCATAGTAAATTTAGGCTTTTCCACAGTCTGTCCTAATTCATCTCAACAAATTCAACCTCCCTAATAAGGGCTACAATAGGACAGTACTCTGAGAAATGAAAGAGAATTATGGTCAACTTGTGGTGTATATGGCACAGTCAATTTTAGGGTTGGTAGTAAAAATCTTTATAACAACTGGAAACTGAGATACAGTGGCCCGATTTGAACATAAGAGAATTTGAAGTAGCTGCAAATACAAAAAATAAAACAATGTGGAGAATACTTAGAAAATGAAGTAGGTTAGCAAAAAACAGTTTTAGTCTTCAAAAGCGTCACAGGACTCCTTGTTTATTTTAAACAAAAACCCATTTACTTTCCTACAACTTTTTAAAAATGAAGTTTAATATAGCAAATGCAAAGACATCTGCTCAAAGGAGAAAAATACAGGAGAACATTGGAGGATGGACATGCAAAAAAAGATTTGGTGCTTTTGTATTATGGGGAATCCCCAAGTACCCAGTCATGCCAAGACTTCAGCACTGTGTGACTGAAGCATCACATGCTATCAAAGTCAGTGGAGCTACTTGTGCAAACCCTTCTTTGCATGTTTGTCTTTGCATTTTCTGTATTCAGTGTCAGGTATTTTTAAACTATATTTATAGGAGCATAAATAACATTTCTTTACTAGACATCTTAGTTTTCTAAGTAATCAGTATGTGCTTCTTCTATTCTCTTTATTTTCAATGGTTCAGTTCACTTCCTTATCATAATATCTGACTTAAGTGTGACTACTCATGTCTAAAGTTACGTACATATTCTCTGCAGGACCAGGGCCTTCAGGAACTTAAGGTGCAGAGCTACAGGATAAAGACATATACCATTTTGTGATATATACATATTGGTAATTCCACTAGATCAGTGGTTCTCAACTACTGTTTCAGGACACATTACTGTGTCCTTTGTTGACACACAGTGGTAAGTGCATCACGGAAAGCCGGGGAGATGGCTGGATTTAGCCGGCGGGTGGTGGGCTGATGTGTTCTGTAGGGTCACAATATGCCACCAAGTGTTTCACAATCTGCAAAAGGTTGAGAACCACTGCACTAGACTATTTGTGAGGCATCACATGGAATACTGTGTACAGTTTTGTACACCTGATTATAAAACATTGACCAGTAAAATAAAGAGAACACAAAGAATAACAGCAAAGAGAAGAGCTAAAAGGTCAGACAGGAAGAAAGTTTAACAATCCATATATACTGTAGTTAAAAGAAATGAATAGAAAGAGGCTGTGATCTTTTGTATACAAACATTTATGGGGAAATGATCTAAGGTGAAAATAATGTACTTGAATTTTGACCAGAAATTATAAAGTATTACAGGAAGACTAGATCTTTGCTCTAAAGCAGTGCAAATATAAATAAAATATAGGGGACCTATTCTGATAAGTGCTTAAACAATGAAATGCCCTGCCATGAGAAGTCACTGATGCACCATATATAGAAATGTTGAAAAGGAGATTAGATAACACAGTCAATGCACAGGATGTATTGGGTCTAGGCACTTAATCTTGCTTGTGCCATGAGAGGTCACTTTGATCCCTTGATTCTTTTATACACAAGCTCTTTTTGAAAAAAGACAGGATAACCACCAAATCCTTGTCAATATTACTGTTCAATATATTTTAAAATAGATTTGTACTTACATTGTTATGTGAGCAGTGAAGTCCATGTAGGCCAATGTGAAATTTTGAGATCATGAAAGCAGCTCAATGGAAACTAAGTTCTGTTGTGTTCCTGATCCATGAGATAAAATTTAGGAATCATCATTTAATGCGATGATGCATCCTTTAGGAGGACTGTGCTGCACCTTTTAGACTAATCAGTAGGCTAGCGTTAAGGATAGTTAAACTATTGCAGAATGGAAAGGGAAGATGGTGACTCCACAACCTATGGAATATTTTCATTATGGGAAAGATTACCAGGAAGAACCACCCATACCATATGAGATCCATGTAGTAATGATCATACATAGTAAAGATATTTGAGATCTGTTGATAAAGAAGACTACATAAAAGGTAGGCATTACAAAACAAAGAATGTTGTCTGTTTTAATTTTGATGTTAATGTGCTTTGAGTGTGTCACTTACCTTCATTTTACTGCAGAATCATTTTTCTATTATTCTTTAACAGTTTGAAACACTTCACTCCTATACAGTTAGAAGAGTAGTTAATCTGTGGGCCAGATTATCAGATGAGTTATGGCCTCCAGCAGGTGCTTTAAGTATTACTAGGGCAGATGCTGGGGTTGCAGTAGCATGGGCCAGGCTTGAAGAACAAATTAATGTAATTCCACCTCCATCCCCGACACCTCTATTCCTTCCTCCTGTGCCAAGTGATAATCTAACACAGGAGAGAATCTGGTTGTGTAACTATATCTGTCAAGTATGTATTTATTTATAACTTTAAAAAAATACAGAATACAACTTTGTATAATTGAGGGGCTTCTCAAAGTTCTGTTCTATGTATAGTAGTCCTTTTTCTAAATGGAAAAAGCACAAATCTCTAGGAGGGAAAAAACTGTTTCCTTTCTTCCTTTCCTCTGTGTGGATGGTTGGAATAACTACTTTCCTTGTCAACAATTTTTTTTTAAAGTGCTCCGGCATGGAGATATTTTCAGTCATGCTTTGTTCAACTTGGAGCACATTTTTATGGTGTAATGTTGTTCATGCTTGAGCACTTTCAAAAAGTAAATTGCGGAACATTTTCCCTGTTTTTATATAGTAAACAATTGACCTGTAAGTTTGTGTAAGCCATCTAATGGGCAAAGAAGGGGAAAAAAAAATCTGCCTCTGGCTTGCATAATCTTGTCAGAACCAAGTAATCGTGGAAATAATAGGGAGTTATGAGTTTCTGGTACTGTATAGGCATTTAAAAACCACCCACCTAAGCTTGTCAAACATGAACCCATCTAAATTTTGTGCAGTGGTTTTTCAGCAACTTGGAGGAGCCCAAGTTAAATCTTTCAGTTGTAAATTATTTTTATTGTTAGCAGTTGTATATAAGAACGCTTTGTAAACCTAAAGTGACAGAGTGGTGCTTTTGCTTCACAGGGAGATTTGCAACTCTTTGGTTCAATCTTCATTCATGTTGTTTCAAAATGAGTGTTATTTTGAGTTACAGAATTGAAGTTAAAAATACATGTTATAATGAAGCTGAGTCTAAACTGCCAAATTTCACCTGATTTCACATTCAAAGTCATGCAAGGCTCTCGTGTAAACCCATCTGTCAGCCCAGGTTCAATCAACACTGGGCCAAGGTTCACTCAAAAGGACTGTGAACCTCCGCAAACCTTTCAAAAAATCTGGGCTGAGTTTCAAGCTAATAATGAAGCCCATAATCAGACAGCTTCATGTGCTCTTGAATTTCCTTGAGAACATTCTCCAAGCTCTGCTTACGTTTGCTGTGGTTTGTTTTTTAAACATTGAAATAGGGCCTGAACTTTGATAACTATTGCTAGAAATAATACATGTTACCAAGAGTAATCCCACTGATGTCAGTTCATGTTAGTAAGTACTACACAAATAGTAACAGTTTCAGGATCAGAAACTTGATCTTTATACTTAAAAGCATATAACTGAGTGGGTTGACATTGGAGTGAGAGCCATGAGCATGGATTCACATTCTGCCTCCAAGTGGCCAGGTGACCATGGACAAATCACTGTGCATCTCTCTTACCACAGTTTCCCCATCTTCAAAACAGGCAGAGTTATGCTAGCTAGCCTGCCTCTGTAAACTGTCATCAGCTAAATGGATGGATGGATGATCATTGATGATTATTCTTACTCCCAGGTTGAAGTTCTTGTTCCGCTGTGATCATTGCCGGCCACTGTTGCAAAGGCTAATGGTTTCAGAACAACAATAGCATCCTTTTAAAATATATGTTAGTGTTTCAAAGGCGGTATACCTGGATTGTGGGGGCGGGGGACCAATATTGGCAGCACTGAAGTGGTAAACTGAATGAAAAGTGAGAATCCTTTTGTTTTTTTAAGTAGACTTTTACTGTGTGCTACAATCCTGTATGGAAATTCAGCCTGGATGAAATTTGTCTTGGTGCTATAGGACAACACTAAGCCTCTGTTATTTAAGACCCACTTACACCCTCGAAATAGGCCTTGCAAGTCATCTGCAACTCAGCAAACTTTTGCTCTGATGGACCAAAAAAGGGAATCAGATTCTAGGTTGAAGGGCTCCCTGCTAAAATACAGAGCTTAAGTGAGATGTAAATTGTGCATGGTTTTTTAATAGCCCTATAGAAAGGAATGAATTATATCTGAGCGTGCACATGCCCATAGCAGATATTGCTGCTTTTCTTCAGGCAAGTAAAATTTCTGAGTTAGTTTTTGTGTGCCTTAGTTTTGTGTGTCTTGTGTTTCAAGAATTCTCTATAAATGAGATAAATTGGTATCAAACAAAAAGCAAAAGAAAATTTAAATTGAAAAATAGACTCTTCATAAATGTATAACAGATAGGGCTCCATGTTTTCAAATCTCTGTTAGCACAGAATGATAGCTGTCTCGGGTTAACTGTGGGTTTTCTGTATGCACTCGTGCTCATTACTGGTTTGGATCCTGACCTTCTTAGAAATGCCTTTTTCTTAAGGCTATCCTTCAATAGTTAGATCATCTTTTATTAAGAGTCACCAAATGCAAATATTTGGGGGTCCTGGTTGGAGGGTATTCCCTCAGTACTACTTCCTGGAATGTTCTTTTCCTCTTGGTCCAGAAAAGCCCAAATGTGTTGATTTTCTGGGAGCATTTCAAGATGTTTCTCTTTAAAGCCTACTTTTTTAAGCCTTTTTCATAAAGTTTGCCTAATATATTTGTGTTAATTGGGAAGCTTTTTCTTGAAGCTTCCTTTGAGCTTATTCTTTTAAATATCTTTGTGTTCTAATTCATGGCTGATTTAGAATTGATATCCCTGTCAAAAGAAATGAACATTCTTATAAATAAAAAATAAATACTTTGCAGAGCATTTTCAATGAAAAATATCATCACTGTGATAATATAAACATAATGATTAGGAAAATATTACCATAAAGAAACTCACGAAGTATTCATCTTGTAACTAATCCATTTCTATTTGTTGTGCAGCTAAAATTGACCAAGAAAAGGAAGAGAAGTCACTGACAGAAGCACATAAAAGGTGAGATGAACTAACTCAATAAAACATTTTCCTTTGAAAGATGTGTTTTCATTAAAAATTACTGTATTGCAAGCCAACACTAACAGAATTTTCTGGGTAGCAAAAAAAAATGCATTCAGAAAATACAAGTGATATTTATTTAATGTCAACTTTATTTTGAACATTAGAAAATCAAAACAACTCAAGAATTCAGTATAGTTGCACATAATAAATGGAAATATAAACATATTTATGTTGGAGGGAAAAAGTCAGAGACATATGAGTGAACTCTGCAGCACAAAAGATCTCACATGATTTAGTAGATATGTATCTACTCTCTCTATATATATATCTTGCCATTATTCATTAAATTCTGGTTCCTGTACAAAACTGCTGTACAAAATAATATATTTGTAATATCAAGGATGTGTGTAATTAAATATAATTTGATCTGTAATTGCTCAAATAATTAAATGTAATTTGATCTGTAAGCACTCAAATTCATCTCAAATTCTAATTTTTATGATGAAACCAAAAATTTAACTATAGATAGCAGCAGTGTAAAAGTTTTCAAAATCAGGGGAACTCCCCAACTTTAATGTATTTCACAGCTTGTGTGTGTGTGTGTGTGTGTGTGTGTGTGTGTGTGTGTGTGTGTGT
>ML685870.1:958974-970824 GCA_007922175.1 Pelusios castaneus | reverse complement strand
CACACACACACACACACACACACACACGGTATATATAAATAATCAATTGCAATTTATTCTCTCCACCTCCCTCTATATATTTATCTAGCTTCATTGTTAGCATTTTTCCTTATTGCTAATTAGCAGATATAATAAATGTAGCATTTGATGGCAGTAATTAATTATTATACTGTTAATTGTTGGGCCCTGTTTGCCAGAAGCAAATTTATCTTCTGGATTTTTTCATAGATTTCAAAGCCAGAAGGGACCACTGTGATCACTTAGTCTGACCTGCTGTATAATTCAGGCCATAGAACTTCCCCCAAATACTTCCTAGACCGTAACTTTTAGAAGAACATCCAATCTTGATTTTAAAAGTGTCAGAGATGGAGAATCCATCATGACCCTTGGAAATTATTCCAATGGTTGGTTACTGTCACAGTTAAGAACTTATGCCTTCCTTCCAATCTGGAAGAAAGTTTTCTGCAGCATGTGGAAGGGCTTCTTTTAAGCCAAAACAATCTTGAAAGAAACACTTATTAGATAACTTTAATTACAGTATAAGAAATTTTAACTGGAATTCACATAAACACAATAGGTCAGATTCTTGGGTCTGGCCAAGTGTGTGTTTCGTACAGGAGCTAATGAAGATGCTAAAGATAGCTCTAAGGTACCTTTCCACTCCTGGGATTTATTATTTGCGTGGGGACTGATTTGAGTCCCTGTCAGGAACGTACTGCTATCTAGGGACCAGTGCTGCATACCTATGCTCCATACTGCCATAATTGATACACCTTTCTTGTGCGGCCCAAGTCCAAGTGACAGCAAGCCAGCTAAGTCATTGTATTGTCACCTGAGGATTTCCCTAGAATCAGGGAAGTTCAAAACAATCAAAAGGAGGACCAAGGTTGTTATAGTCGAGGATATTGAAAGCTGTTACAGATTATCAGAAACCATGTATTGAATAAAAAAAAAATAATCAAACATTTTGTTGACAACTTAGTTTTCTAATTAAATGAAGATATCACAGCCCTAGACCCTGAGAGCCTGTTTTCCTTATAGATCAGGTACAGCACAGACAATGACATTGCAAGTTTTCCCTGAACTGCTCCACTAAAATATCTCAATCCTGAGCTGAAGGGGCTTTGTTCTAGGGCTGAAAAAGTAGGTTAGTCTCCATTCCCACTTCACTCTTCAGACTCTCTGGGACTTCAGACATCATTACTGCTTTTTTTCACTCATGATTATAGGTTTTATATGAATGGTTTTGTCCATGGGAAAGTAGACTGAGAAAGTCCACAACCCCTGCGTGGTCTCAAGCATTATATTACTGACCTGAGCCGCATTTGAAGTGGTATTCTAGAGATAAAAGGCATTACCTACTACCAACACCTTGAGTCAATCAGTCCCCTACAAATTGTAACTTTTCCAAAGAAATTATTGTAAAATGGTTTACGTTCTGAAAGTAACAACTCATTGCCACTTACACTGCATGTTGTTTGATAGTTGCTGAATCTTCATTACTGAATCTCCTGCCCTCATTAGGAGATATGGATTATAAATATTTATGTTGTGCAGTTATATTATTTATTCATTTATACTGTTAATATTATCAGTTGTCCTTAAGCATTAAGGATGCCGAGTGTTCGTTGTTATATTCAGAACAGAAAAATACCACAAAATACTACTCTGCCACCGCATAATTTTTTGGCCTTTCGCTTTTTTGATTTATGGTTGGGTGGTGACTGGCATAGGAGTACTATGTGAAGATATTTGTCCAAAGCATTTCCCCCCTTAAATATAGAGTTGTTTGATTTTTCTTTATTGGAGCAATAAAACATTTCTGCATTCAGTATACATGTATACATTAATGGGATGGAAGGGGTTGGAAGAGGATTTAGAATTCAAAACATTGCAAACATTTGGAAACTTTTTTACAAGGGGCAGGGGGGAAATTTGAGACCTTAGTTTGTTCTCTGAAGAACAAAATTACAAAAACCATAGTTACACAATATAAATCAGCAAAAGCAAGGAAAGATTGATGGTTCCTGGCAGTTAATTTAAAGTGGTATGTTAACTTGGCTTTGTTTTTTTTCATGTACTTGTGTTTACAGTCAAATTTCCTCACTTTTCATTATGCAGGACAAGGATGGCGATAGGTGGAAGGGTGTAAAAACAATATGAAAATGTTCTCATAACCTTGAAACAACAATAAAGAGGGAATGTGAATGAAATGCGTCAACTTGTCCAATCAACTGCTTGGGATCCTGTTTCTTACTTCCTATCTCAGAAAATAGGAGGCTAGTCCCTTTTATCCCTCTTTGAAGCAGTACCGAAGGGGGAAGAAGTTCAAGCTTTAATTTCACCTGCTAGAGCTGCTTAGGACCATCCAAATAATAAATTCAACCCTGATGAGATGGATGGATGGAGTTTTCATGATTCTATGGCAAACATAAATAGAGCAATAAGTTGTATGCATTTATATACTGTCTTATTGATTACATCTAGTTCTTCTTCTCTCTCTCTCCAAACATATCTACTCTTCCCTTTTACTGGGCCTTAGTTACTATCTCTTTTACCTATGACCTTCATAACTGGGTGGTATATACTTTATGAAGTCGGTGACCCTACTATCTAAATCAGGAAATACTTTTGAAACTCAAAAACTTTACAACTACTGCCATAGAAGGGAAAAATCCCATGAAGTAATGTCAGTTAATGAAACCCAAACTTATTTAAGTGAATAGAAACTTCGTTACATATCAACGATATCTGACAATTTAAATCCAAAACCTCAGTTATGAGGAGCATGCAGATATGGCTGCAGTTTAAATCTTTCATTTGTTGTTAATCTAGAATTATCTTTCAAAGTCTTAAATCCATGTTTACATTGATCACTGCTCCTATGCTGTGCCTGGGGTGGGTCGGTGGGTGTGTGAAGCATCTCTCAATAAGGTCAAGCAGGCATAAAGTCATTGCAAGTGAAATTCAAACTGTCTCTGGACTTATTACCTTACTGTTTGTTGATCATTGCAGCCTGGGAAGCCTATTCTGAAGAGACTCTGCAGTTGTTTCTTCATTACTGAGTATCTCTGATTCGAATTCATTTCTCAAAACTTGCCAGTTTAATTCATTCCTCTTCCTTCAGCAATAGGTACTCCCATGCTGTCCACAAATTAAGAGAGACGTCTCCATACACACACATTTTGTTGGTACTGATAAACTGGCCAGATGAATGGGCAGTCATCAGTCAATGCATGACACATTGCAGACCTCAGTGAATCATTGTGTGCTACTGCGGTGTGTTAACAGCTTTATCTTTTTGTTCTACCTTGAAGCCAATCTATGGCTTGCTCTCAAAATATTTCTAATTGATTTGACCTAGTAGGTAGACCTGCTGGTGGTGAGTAAGTGAAAAATGTGATTGTCAGGTTTTTCTAATAAAGCTGATTGTTAGGTTTAGCTGCTTATGTAGTTTCAGTAGCTATAAGAAAATGCACAATAGTAGAGGTGTAAAATAAGTAACATGCACCAAGATCTAGGAGATTTTTCTGAATTGTGCCTGGAGATGGAACAATTAAGTTTTTAGAGAATAGATTGGGGAAAAAACAGTTGAAGGGAGGGAGGAGCTAACCACATTCCCAAATCTAATTTCTTTAATTTGTCAGACACTATCCTCTTCACAGATTTACCAGATTTAAAGATATTTAAATATTCTCTAGGGGCCAGTGTAGGGAATATGAAAACTTGTTTGAAATCCTTTTAACAGATATTTGGCCTTTGCCCTATCTGGGTAAGGCAGCAGTGTGAACATCAATGCCTTCCTTTTAATTAGGCTTGAAAAGTCAGGCTGACTGCAGCAAAACCACTGATCTCCTGTACCTCAATTAATCCTTGAAAATAAGCCTAACCCTCTCCTCTCCCACTTTCTT
Organism: Pelusios castaneus; assembly: GCA_007922175.1. Lineage (NCBI taxonomy): Eukaryota > Metazoa > Chordata > Testudines > Pelomedusidae > Pelusios > Pelusios castaneus. The sequence goes on along the minus strand of ML685870.1, from coordinate 966,913 downwards.
TTACACAAAGTTTTTTGTTTTGAAACATGACTTAGCAGTATGGGGGATGCAAGAACCTTTCATTTGAGGAACTCATAGTGCTTTATGAACATTATTAAGCAAGTTTCACAAGACCTGTTTGGAGTCATAAGTACACCCAGTTCACAGATAGGTGAGACACAGGGAGCTTAGGTGAAGGTACTTGAATAAATTGCCGTGCTGAAATGCAATGCAGAAGATACCTGTTGTGTGGTTTGGTAATTTGGTCTGAAGTGGCAATATCCACTCCTAACTCATGGGTTTATTTGTGACTTTGTCTAAATCCCTCTTTATACTCAAGCCATGTGGCCTCTGCAGAGATGGCTCTGAGATCTCTCTATTTTGACACATGTAAACTGTAAATTTACAGATTTCAAAATCTGATATTCCCTGAGCATGCTAACAAACAAGTTACTGCTTCCCAAACTTCTACCTAACATAAATTGGATACTGTTTCACAAATTTCTGTCATTCTGGGGATCGAGGGTCACTTGCTTTCCATAACTAAATCCTGCCACCTTCTCCTTCAAGATATAAGAAGTAGGACATCAACATATCTCTGACTCAAGAAGTTGAGGTGATTACCTGGAATTTGTCTCACCTATGCTATCAGGATAAATACCTGAATTCCTGGAGGTTCCTGCTTTTAGGCTCAACTATGTTGCAGGTTGCATCCTCTGCATTTGCACTAACAGCTGCAAGAAAAGTGACACATTAGCTGATAATCTGCCAATTTTCTTGTCTTTCACATTTTACAGGCAGCTTAATTTCCTCTTCTCTCAAACTGGTTGCCATGGGAGGTGATCAACCAGACCGGGGACTTACATTTTACTGTAACTGGCTGGAGGAAGGAATGCCATTAGCCTCAGTTAAACATAGATGTATGGCTGAATTGGCTATACTGGTGGTTCCCAGCAAGATTAACAATGATCACAGGAAAAGCCTGACTAACTCCCTTTGATCCCTTGGATTGTTAATGAAAACCTTCGTGTCTCCAACAAATGTTAGTACCATTTATCAAACTCGTTGAACATACATTTGTTGGAATTTCACTCTTGCTTGGCTCCTTGCTTGACAGGATGATTTCATGTGGAGGGATTATAGCTTGCTATCTCAAATTGAAACCTATTACTTAGAATGGCTGTTTTTGTCTCTCTTGTGATGCTCCTCTTCTAGTTAGCTGGGCATTGGTTTTCTGCAGATCAGTCATTTCACTACTAGGCTTCCCTTGTTTCTTGCTATTGTTGGATCTGATCTCCCTTCATCATTTGTTGGAGCCTTTTGTAGAGGTGTTTGTCAGAACAAAGCATCTTCTTTCTTTGAGCTTCTGATCTTTCTGTATTTTGCAAAACACAGAATGGCCTTTAAGTAGGTTACTCAAAAATGACCACTAACTCAAAAGGTGCCTAAAGTTTTCCCTGCCATCCTGTAATGTCTGCCACTCTCCATACTCTGTGTCAGCTCGTTATTAAGGACTACAATAGTAATTTATATGACGACACAATGGGTCACTTGAAGACCATAAGTTTAAAAAAAAATCTCCAAATATCTATGGTACCATTTATTATGAAGCATACCCCAGATGTTTTGCAGTATTTAAACAATATGCAGCTATTTCCTACTCCTCAAATGCAGCTGACTCTCCTGTGGTATATTGTGGGCATTATGCACAGTGACAGGATACACTAAGATCTTGAGAGAGGATAATGACTAATATCTTCAACATAAAATTGATCTTTCTGAAAATTAAGGCGTTTGTGGTTCAGGACTATCTCTTAACATATATTGTTGCCGCAGTTGAGAAATTCAGGCATTGGGTGTTGGCAATGGAGAAAAGATCATTCTTTGAGAGACCTTTGGGAGGTTTCCCCATTTGAATGATCAAGTCTTTTCAAACTGCCTATATCTAGTGTATGCTTTTGATTAACTGGCAGATATGTAGAATAGCAACTGTCATAGCACTACTGTTGTAGATATATAAGGAAGGTAATCAGTCAGTTGTTTCAATGGATAAAATTCTAACTCCATTGAAGTCAGTGCCAAAATTCCCATTGTCTTCAATGGAGCCAAGATTTTACACTGTGACTAATATAACCTCACCATGTATGCTTTATAAAATGTTATTGCATAGGTGTCTGAATAATTGTAATCTGAATTATCATGTGTGGGACACATCCGGTTCCTTGTCTGTCTAATTTCTCTTTTTTCTAGGGTTTTCTATAGTGGCCATTGCTGTACTAATCATTTTCTTGTCCCATTCTCCTGCTTTCCAAACCATCAAGTTTTGGAGGCATTGCACAAGTAGTTTAGCATAAAAATAAAATATTTGAATTTATATTTTGAGTCACTTTGTTGTCCAGAGCAATTTTTTCACAAAGTTTCCAATTTTTATAGAAACAAGTGAAAATTAAATTCTCATCTTTTGATGTGATAATTGTTCTTTGTATGAATATTTTGAAAATTTTGGCATTTTTAATTACAAATAAAACTGGATGAGATTTCATTAAGATTATTATACACTTTTAAAATTCAAATTCACAATTGTTTTTCATGGTGGACCATTTTTTTAAAAGTTAGAACTAAGGGAGAGAAGCTCTAATTGGGGGGAGGGGTTAAATTTCATTGTGAGCACAGCCATCTTGATGCCTAGCCCTCTGTGTCCTTCAAAAGCAATTCTTGTTTGCACTTCAGTTCTATATACACTGCTTTGTCATCAATGCTAGTAATAGCTGTGTTCAGAAATGGCATCAAACACACTTATCTCAGAATCATGACTGAAAACTATTTTCTAGCATGACTGTTGCTAGCACAGTTTTGCTGTTGTCTATGGACTACTCTACCTAGAGTGTCTATGGTATTTTTTCATAGCACACAGGTGTGAAAGATTGTTTAGAACTGCTTTAGACTTGAGCTTTGTTTTGAAAATGGATTCAAGTGTAATGAAAATGCAATGCGAGGAATGGAATTGAGGTCTGGCTTTTCAGGGCTCTGAAGAGAATACATTCATTCTTGGCTTTAAAATGGACAGTGCTTTGGTAGAAAACAATGTGTGCGATTAAATATCAAATTACAACCTTAGCTGAGGAAATATTTTGTACTATAATAGAATATGTACCTGAAAACATTAGAGCTAGATAATCCATATGCTTCACTCCTATTATCAAAAGTAATTGTATATTGAGCCATGTTTTGGATAGAGAAAGAAAATTCTCTATCAGTGGATTATAAAATACTTGCTGTTTTTGTTGATTTTGACAGCTTTTTGGAAACTGCAGCCTATTTCTGTATGAAACCAAAAATGGGAGAGAAGGAAGTGTCACCTCATGCTTTCTTCAGTATTTGGCATGAATTCAGCTCTGACTTCAAAGATCTTTGGAAGAAAGAAAACAAACTTATTCTGCAAGAAAGGTAGGTGTCTTTATTTTTACAATGATTTCAAATATTTTTTCTTAAAAATATTATTGGGAGCAATATCATCAGAGAAAAATTAACACGGACTTAAAAATACATCGAATGTCTTTGAACAGCTTCTGATACAAACTTTTATTACTAATGAGTAAACATTTCAGTTTGCTCTAAGCTTTTTCTGTCTTGTTCCACATGTCCGTGAATGTTGAAGCATGTATTAAAGCAAGTAATTGATTCCTCAGTATGAATCCAGACAATGAAACATTATTCATTCGAGTCCTGAAAGTCATTGAGGTTTTTCATTCACATGTTATACTGAGCCATAGACAAGGCCTGATATCCTGAGATGATATCCTAAAATATTTGGCCCACAAAGAGAACCAAACCAAACAAACCATAAATAAAATGCCCAAATTCTACTTTTTTCAGCTTTTTTCACACCATGATAAAAATAGTGGCATCATTTAAAAAAAAAAAAAACAACAACAAAAAAACCCTCATAATTTGCCTGTGCCTTGTATAACCCACTGGTTTGCGTGTATAACAGGCCCCCCCTTTGTGCCGATCCACAGATGAATTGGGTCTGTTAGAGCTCTCAGCTAGAAAATCTTAGGTCTTTAGCTCAAACTAGTGTGTTGGCTAAAATGGTGTATTTCACTCAAGTGGAAGTGCATCTAGTTATTCTAATACCCACTCATAAGCAGGTTACATCTTTCATTAGAGCAGCTATATAGTCTATTGTATGCTGAATACAGTTATTTTCTGGCAACTTTGTGAAGATGAGAATGCTGCTATGATTTAATAAATGTCAAAATAAGATGAAATTTTACAAATGTAGGACTGAAAACAGCAAACGCTTATAGACATTCATATCTTTACACATACAGGTACTCCCAATGACTTCAGAGGGAAATTAATTAAATTACACAATTACCAAAATCCATCACATTGGTTCATATTTAGACACCTAAATGAAAATGCCTTGATTTTGTGAATATGCACAATTCACACTCAAATTAGATTACTGCGTGAAGAAAGTCAGTGGAAGCGGTCAGGACCTAACACCCAGAAAATCATGTAGCTTAGTAAAATGTTTGATATTTAAGTACAGCAGGAGGTGTTTTAGAATCAATTCCCTATTCACAATTAGGAAAACAAGGACTGGGTTCTGATTCGATGTCAAGTTTACAGTGCAAATATTAACATGAAGCAGCAATTTACTGGGCAGGGATGTACTTCAATTTACTGCTTGTTTGAAATGGTTTCCTATTACTAAGTAGTTCTCTTCAGTATTTAACTTCAGCCCAAGTTAATTGCATCTCAGATTTTGCATACTGGCATTTAGCTGTCAGCTTAGCACAAAATAGGTTTATCTTGTGGTTCCATGTATTTCGTATACAATTGGTTTTGAGAAACATTTTTTTCTTTTCCAGATTATTTTCCTTAAAATAGTGAGAATTCTTCTCACTATACATATTTTTCCCTTAGTATTTAAAAAAAATAATAATAAAACCAGAGGAAAGATATTTTTGATGCTTTAAAAGATCCACTCATGGCAAATTTTGAAAACACTGTTTAGATTCTTTGCTGGGTCATACAAATCTTTGCTTTTTTTCTCCTTTTCTCCACTTACATTGAATTGCGAGAGAAGTTGTAATAAAAACAGATGGTTAAGTGTCCACTTGCTTGTTTGTTTTTTTTAATTACCCATCTGATCTCCTCCTCCTCCTCCATATATGACACATATATAGGAGGTGTGGAGAGGATGATGATTTGAAAGAGAGGTTCATGACTTCCCATGGGGGAAATTCATCCAAGGCACACAAACACCTAAGAAACAGATCTGCTTTTATTTATAGTTTTCTATTATGATAAGAGGAATGTGGAATACAGAAAATGGTATATCATGCTTAACTGACTCAGGGTATTTTTGTAATGTTTTGCCCAGCATAGAATAAGAATTTTGGAGGTCCTCGCTTGCTCTCTCCCACCCAGAGCACCAAGGTTAATCATAGTGAATACTACTTGATTATAGGGATTTGCATCTATGTGTAACTGTTAACTAATCACATCCCAGCAAGATGTGCTATAGAGGTAACAGGTGAAATCTTGGAGGAAAAGGGGTAATTTATAGAGCTGCTCATAAATGAGTTTTTTCCTGTGGAAAATACAATTTTCAGCAAAACATCAAAAATTTGAAATTTTTCAACAGAAAATAAAAATATTTTGATTCTAAACCATCATTTACAGTTCTTTCCTTCCTTCCTTATGAGAATTGCAATTCTGGTGTGTTTTACACTAAATCTGGTGAAATCCCTATTTAGATGACATCTCCCATAATACACCATGGTCTCACCTCCTGGTGTGAGGTGGTGATGCGTCATGGCACATTGTGGAAGATGAAATGCATCTCAGGATCCCATCGGCTAGAACAGAATGAGTGACCCAACCTACAACTCCTATGCATTACCACAATCACATTCTAAAATTGATTTTTAATTTTGGCAACATTTTTTATGAAAAATCACCATTTTCCATGGAAAGTATATACTTTTCATTAATTTAATGGAAAACTCGGTTTTTGGTTTTTATTCCCCATCAAGCAGTCTCACTGGAAACTTTCTAACCAGCCTTAGAAAAACAAGTTCTCTAGCGATGGCCTTAAGCCAACGGATAGACTGGTTTCCTTTACCTGCTGTAGTAGCTACATCCAGCTCTTCTCATTGACATCATGAGGCCTCTTTCTACTAGTGGTGTTGCTGGCGCGGGATACACGATGCACATGCCCTGAGTCCAGTGAGGACCAGGGCCCAGCCGCCACTGGCAGCCCTATCCAGCCCCAGCCCTGACTCTGGCTAGGGATCCCAGGCCCTGGCGTCTGCAGAATCCAGCCCTGACCCCAGCTGGGGACCTGGGGCCCAGCCACCAGTGGCTGCAGGATCTGGCCCTGACCGCAGCCAGAGACCCAGGGGCTGCCCGCTAGCAGCAGCCCGATCCACCCTGATCCACCCGATCTGGCCCTGACTGCGGCCGGGGACCCAGGGCCCAGTCACCAGCAGCGAGCCAATCCAGCCCCAACCATGGCTAAGGACTGCCCAATGCTGGTGGCCCACTCTGGCCACTTCTGGGGACTCAGGGCCCACCAACGGCAGTCCATTCTGATCCCAACCACAGCTGGGGACCCGGGGCCAGGCAGCTGGGACAGCTCACTCCAGTGCCAGCCCCAACCCTGACTGTTGATCTGGGTCCAGGCCACAGGCCGGTGGGAGCAGGAGCCTGATCTGGACTGGATTGGGTCCCTGGGGGTGGGGGGCAGATCAGGCCTGGTCCCTGAACCTTTTTTCAGGGCAGTGATGCCCCTGCTTTGTACTGGAAGAATAAAATGAAGAATAACCTGGGGAAGGACCTAGGGTGGCTAAAGTGACGGTATTCCCTACCCCTCTAAATTGCAGGAAGAATTAAAAAATAGGGACATATCTAGAATAGGTGTAAATTGACATCCCACTACTGACATCAAGGCTGTTAATTTTGAAGATCTGGCCTTTATGTTTCCACAATATGTCTCTGTCTCTACTTCTCTATGGTTTCATGACTTACATTACCAAATGAATACTTGCCTAGGGGTCCAGAGTTTAGCATTAACTCAATGTGGAAACACTAAAATTTGCTTTATAATGAAACATGCCGATCAGATGCCACTGATGTTATTTGCATTTAAATTATTGATGTCTGGGTTGTATGCTAAGTACCTCTTGCTAATATTTAAAGGTAAAATCTTGGCCCTCTTGACCTCAATGGGAAAACTTTGGGAGAGATGGGAGAATATTGAGGACAACTTCCTCGTACAAATGCTGGAGGAACCAACTAGGGGCCTTGCACCTCTAGACCCATTGCTCACAAACAGAGAAAAATTGATTGGGGAAGTAGAAGTAAATGGCAACCTGGGCAGCAGCGACCATGACATGGTAGAATTCAGGATCCTGATCAATGGAAGGAAGAAAAGAAGGAGAACACACACCCTGGACTTCAGAAAAGCAGATTTTGGCTCCCTTAGGGAGCTGATGGGCAGGATCTGAAGGGGAAAGGTGTCCAAGACAGCTGACTGTATTTTAAAGAAACCCTGTTAAAGGCACAGGAAGATAACATTCCAATGTGCAGAAAGAACAGCAAATGTGGACGGTGACCAGCGTGGCTTAGCAGGGAACTCTGCGGGGAGCTGGAACATAAAAGGGAAGCTTACAAGAAGTGGAAGCTTGGACAAATGACAAGGGAGGCATATAAAGATATTGCTCGGGACTGCAGGAATAAAATCAGAAAGGCCAAAAGACAATTGGAGTTGCAGCTAGCAAGAGATGTGAAGGATAACAGAAAGGGGTTCTATAAGTATATCAGCAACAAGAAAAGGATCAGAGGTGGTGTTGGTCCCTTACTGAATGGGGCAGGCATCCTCGTGGAGGATGATGCGGAAAAGGCTGAAGTACTCAATGCTTTTTTTACTTCAGTCTTCACAGGG
>ML685870.1:906155-953974 GCA_007922175.1 Pelusios castaneus | reverse complement strand
CTGCTGCCGCGGGGCTTTAAACCGCGGCAGCAGCTGAGTCCCGGAACAGGGGAGCAGTGCTGGGTGACCGGCTCGGATTCGAGCCGGCCACCCAGGTCCGTTCCCGGGCTCAGGGAAAATGGAACGCTGGGATACGTGCCCAGAATGCAGTGCGCTAATGCGCATTCCAGAGAAAAATCCTGCTCCAGAACAAGGAGCGACGTGTGTACGTGCTCCAGCGCGATAAACATCATCTGCTTCTTAAAGCGCAGTTCAGAAGCTGCGCTATACTGTGATTGTGTAGGCATAGCCTCAGAGTACTCCTGCAGTTTCTTCAGACAATCGCTGCTGCCACAGATAGCCCTATCCCTTGCAAAACTGTAGAAACCTGAGCAAGGAGAAGAATTCCTGCTTGCACAGAGGAAGGGAAAAGAGAAACTATTGGGGACCCCTAAATATATGTGCGTGGGGGGAGGACTGATTGTCTATTCAGCATGACACACATTTATGAAAAGGGATATCAGTGAATAGAAATGCACTTTGACTTATAGATGTGGGTGGGAGGGGATCATAAACAAGATCTACATTATAGTAAAGTTCTGACATTTTGTACCTCACACTAAGTTTGAGAACTTTGTTTCAGTGACTCCATCCAACCTTTTAACTTCATGATATATCTCTGACATTTTAAAAATAATTTGTACCCTCCTCCTCCCCCTATGTACTCCTCACTTGACTCTAAAAATTACCCATTCCCGTAAGAATATCAGTTAAGCTGGCACTTGGCGTGTCACATTGTATATCTAGATGAAAGGGAGATTCCTGGCCAACATGTCTCCACAGCTCATTGATCTCCCGGTTCAGAAAGACTGGTATGTCTCCCTACAGATTCCCCAGCAGGATGATTTAAAACTTGCTGTTGAGCAATTTAAAGTCTGTCATTAGATATCTATGCATTTGCAGAGTAAGACGCATACTGGTAAGCTGTCACTATTGCTTGCAAAGAAGGGCATTAAATCTCATAGCACAAGCTATGTCTTCCCAAAGTAATTAAAGGGATCTTCTGTTAACCCTTATAATAGGAACCAGTGAGTTAGACCTGAGAATGAGAGATCTGGGAACAACTTAGGAAGGAATGGGGAAATGGGGGGAGAATCAGAGGGGTAGAAATTTCTATAATAAGTCTTCATGTATCATTTCTGTGATGATGAATGTTAGTACCCTTGCCTAGAAAGGCCACAAAATGGATGTAAAATTATCTGACGTAAGGAAATGCCGGTCATCTGGCCTGAAGGCAGCTTGCTTCAATCTTATTGAAAGTAATGGGAAATGTTGGTCACTTTGACACAATTCATGAATTTGCTGGTATAAATCAGGAGCTATGGAAGTGTGTGTTAGGAGAATTTTTATAAAATCACAAGAGTTGGCAATTCTGTTTATTTTTCAGTACCATATGAGTTGCCATACGTAGGCACAACTTGGTGACATTAGAATGGAGTTTCCTTTCATTTTAAAAATTGTCGTCCTTTGGAACTTTAGATGCATGTCAGTGTGTGTTTCTGCAGTTGTGTTTCTATGTGGTTGGAAACCAGGGTTATTAGACAATTGGACTTTCTCCTGTTGCTTAACATAGCAAGAAGAAATCCCTAGACCACCAGAATCTTGGTCCCAAGTAGTGCTGAATGAAATTCAGAAATTCTGGCCCACAAAAAATTCTAATATTTCCAAATCTGTCATCCAAAATCAGGACAAAAAGATTTCATATTGTAGTGCTTTACCTCATGGGTGCTCTTATTTGCATGCCTAATGCCTCCATTCTTCCCTTTAGGTCAGACTCCCTGGCCAGACTACATCTCCCATGATGCACAAACAGTCCTTTTCATCCCTTGTTGCCCCATACAGTTTGGTTTAAGGGGAGTCCATTCTGCAATGTGGAAATACAGTTCCCCACAGAGTCGAGCCAATAGGAGAGAATGGAAGCCCAGACTGCAACTTCAGTAAGGCAATGGGCCATGATTGGGAAATTTTGAACTAATCGGAGTTTGAACTAATCTGAAACAGAATGTTTCAGATCAGTTCACAAAACTTAATATTCCTATTTGGGTTGAACCAGTCCACAATGAAACATTTCATTTAGATTTTTCTGCTGAAAATTTTACAGAAACTGCATATTTCTGAATACTGAATATTTTTGACCAGCTCTGTTACCAAGTTTTGCAGTGCTCCAAGGATTTGAGGTATTGAAATGGATCCACAGGCCTTTCAATACTCAAGATTAAAAAGTAACGTAATATAGAAGTCAAGGGATTTAATCAGTTTCCATAAAGTATGGAAAGATATGGGCAATATCTGGAAATAAAGTAAATAAATAAAAAGTAGATCTACAATTCTTGCTAATCTAAACTAAATCTTCATCAACAAAACATACCAGGCTCCTTTCTCACTTCATTGTCAAGATGTGTGTTATTTTAGAAATAACATATCAGGATAGTGCGAGTTCTGGGAATCTGTTGTTGACAAAGGAGGAAAATGTCCAGGGTTCTGCTACAGGTTAGCTTCTATTTTAAGTGGTCAGATTAAAACATTTTAATCCATTTGTCCTTGATCCTCTGAGCCAAAGTATGATTAATCACAGTGTCTTTCGGCCAGCTATTGTCTGCTATACAGTTCTTAAAGGAGTAGTGCAAGAAGTTGGCTGCAATATTAAGATAGTCCAACATATAACCTCTTTGTTGGTAGGCAGAGGTTAGGTTTCATCAGTCAGTTTGATGGACCTGGTGTATTATAATGTGCTTCTTATCTGTATAAAAATCACTGCAGTCAGTTACTGAATCAAGTCTGTTTCATCACTTCAGCCATGACAGCCTTAGAGCAAGAGCTCTAAACTTTTGCTTGTGTATTTATACACTACTTTTATTTTAACAATTCTGATTTCTTGCTGTGGTTATTTCACAAAAGAAACATGATGCTCTGCTCCAGAAGAAGAATATTTAGTAAATAATTAAATAAATACATTTTAAAACAGGGTGAAATAATCACATTTAGCCTGTCTGCTCATAAACAGTTTCACAAGAAAGATTTTTATAATTCTCTCTTTCATTGTGTGGTACTCCAGAGATTGGAGAAATATCTGGCACTGAATGATTTGGCTGATTTTTAAAGAAATTGCTCATGTGTCTTAGTATTATAAACAAATAACTTGCAAAACAGAGAGCTATCCACACAGAACACTTTAAAACCTTTGTTTAGCATGACATTCCTTTTTCCCTCTTATTTAACTGATTAAAAAATCCATTTAATTTAAACATTGAAGCCTCTTGCATCACTTAGTTTTTTTACTTTTTTACAACATATTGAATTTGTTCAGACACAATGGTGTTGTTTCGTGAAGTACCTTGTCAAAGTGTAATAATAATGTCCATTCTTAGCTTATTGTTGGACAGTTCATTGTGACCACTTCTACTACCTAAAGCATGTAACATTCCAGCCTTGTCAGTATGTTTAAATTTTACTAGTAGACTCTAGTAAAGTGTAAGGGTATCTCCACCAAGCCTAGTCGGAGCCAGTCGGAAATGAATCTGTCTGCCACAGATACTTAGACAAAATTATTAATGCTTAGTGGCAGGGAAATGGCTCCCCTTCTCCCTGGATTGAATGATGAGAGAAATTCTCAGTCTTGATAAGACTGTGGTCAGGCTCGCGTTTGGTCTAAGGTAGATAAAATGATTCTGCCTTTGGGCTGCAAGGACGTCTGGTTTCTTTTTCCTGTATCTGTGCCAAAGTGTATCTCCCTTATTCATCTTGCAAGCTGTCTTTAAGTTTAATCATGGTGAACATTTTGTATATGTTTGCCTGACAATAAATAGGGGGGAGAGAGAGGTGAAAGTGCTGGAGAAAAACAATTTTATTATGATAGAAACAAGAAACTGCTCCCTTGGTTTAGATTAACCTTTAGTAAACTTTCTGAATTTTACTCAAAAGCAGAATATGAGAGCCTTTCTTTCACATTGCATAATAACTAGTTAAAATGTAAGTTTTTCACATGCTTGTGGATTTTGCATATTTTTACCTTTACCGAGTGTTTTATTATTGCTGTAATTGCATGGGAGGAAATCCTTTCTGCAATAAAGCAAGTCACTTTTTAGCTAAATTAAGACATACATCTGCCTGGATGAGATGGATACAAATTATGGAGAGAGCCCTGCAAATCCGTGGATATCCACATTATATCCACAGACCATTTCTTGCAAATGCAGATTGGATACAGATCCACATATTTTTATCTGTGCAGGGCTAGAGCCCTTCAAATACGCAGATATCTGTGGATACCCACATTATGTCCACATCCACGGATGCAACACGGATATCCGCTGACCATTTCTTAGAGATGCAGATTGGATGCAGAGCCACATATTTGTATCCACTCGGGGCTCTAATTATGGAAATATTACCTTATATTTTAAAGCATCATTCCGATCTGATCCTGAGATTGTTCACTACTGTGAATGGTCTCTGCAGTTTATAGATTCATAGATTCCAAGGCCAGAAGGGACTATTGTGATCATCTAGTCTGACTTCCTGTATAACACAGGGCCGTAGAATTTCCCCAAAATAATTCCTGTTTGGACTGGAGCATCTCTTTGAGAAAAATATCCAGTGTTGATTTAAAAATTGCCAGTGATGGAGGATACATCACAGCCTTTGATAAAAGTGTCCCAAAAGTTAAGTACCCTAACGGTTAAAAATTTACATCTTATTTCCAGTCTGAATTTCTATAGCTTCAACTTTCAATCATCGGAACTTGCTATACCTTTCTCTGCTACATTTAAGAGTCCATTGTCAAATATTTGTTCCCCATGTAGATACCCTTAATTGTCTCTTTTGTTAAGTTAAATAGATTCAACTCCTTAAGGCTGTCACTATTAGCAGGGCTGGATTAACCAGCCTGGGGGTCCTGGGCTGCCCTGACTGTGGGGCTCCCCCATCTGCCTCCCGACTGTGGGGTTTCCAGCCCTGCTCTGACCAGTCGGCGGCGGGGGGGGGGCACAGAGTCTGGGGGAGCTGGCTGGCACACAGCACAGGGCCCTGTCCTAATGCAGCTGTACTGGAGTGGTGATGGGGGTAGCCTTGCTGGGGCTGTGAGCCAGCCAGCCTTGTCCCCGGGTGGAGCGAACAGGGACTGGCCCATCCCACTTCGCCCCCAGAGGTGGGTCAGTCAGCCCAGGGGAGGGGCGGAGTGTAGATCCTGGCCTCTGGCTCTGGTATATTTTCTAATCTTTTTACCATTCTTGTTGCTGTTCTCTGAACAGTCTCCAACCTATCAACATCCTTTGACATGTGAACGTCAGAACTGGACACAGCATCCTGGCACTGGTCGCACCAGTGCCAAATACAGAGGTAAAATAGCCTCTTTACTCCTACTTGAAATTCCTCTGTTTTATACATCCAAGGATCACCCCTTTGGCCACAGCATTGCACTGGAAGCTTATGTTCAGCTGACTATCCATGACCATCCCTATATCTTTCTCCGTCTCTTCTTCCTAGGGTAGGATCTCCTATTCTGTAAATATGTCCTTCATTTTTTGTTCCGATATGTACACATTTATTTTTGGCCCTATTAACATAGTGTTTGCTTGCAATTGCCAACTTATCAAGCAATTCAGGTCACTCTGAATCAGTGGACTGTCCTCTGTTATTTACCACTCCCCTATATTTTGTGTCTTCTGTAAACATTATTGGTGCTGATTTTATGTGTTCTTGCAATTCATTGTTAAATAGTGTAGTGCCAAGGACTGATCCCTGTTGGATGCCACAGAAACACACTTGCTCAATGATGAATCCTCATTTATAATTACATTTTGAGAACTATCCAGTTAGCCAGTTTTTAATCCATTTAAGGTGTGTCATATTCATTTTTTATTCTCAATCTCCTTTAATCAAAATTAAATGTGGCACCAAGTCAAATGTCTTACAGAAGTCTAAGAATACTACCTCAATAGTTCCCCATCTTCAAAGCATCTGACGAAGTGGGATTTTCTCCCACAAAAGCTCATGCGATAAATAAATCTGTTAGTCTTTAAAAGTGCCACAGGACTCTTTGTTTGTTTTACCTGAATACCATTATCTTTATCAACCAAACCTGTCATCTCATCAAAAAGATCAAGTTAGTTTAAGATGATTTTCCATAAATCCATGTAGATTGGCATTAATTATATTACCCTCCTTAATTCTTTACTAATGGAGTCTTGTATCAACATCTCTATTACCTTTTCCAGGATCAATGTCAGGCTGAGAAACCTATAATTATCTGGGTCATCCCACTTACCCCTTTACAGTATTGGAACCACATTAGCTTTAAATTGAACTACACACAAAATAGTGAGTACCAACCTGGGTAAGTAAATGTGTGTAAGATTAGGCCCTGATTTAGACAGACACCAGAAACAGCAACAGATGAAACTGAGGACTTTGGGGCCTGGATCCAACAAAGCAGTTAAGCATATCCTTAATGTTAAGCATGTGAATAGTTCCTATCACAGTAATTGGGTTAACTGCACCTCTGACACCTCCTGGTCTGTCTAAACACATCTTCTTCTCTGTTCTCAGGCCTTGCACCATGGGTCGGCAACCTGTGCCAGCCCTGCCCTGCCCCCCCCCCCACTCCAACCCTCGGCAGGTGCAGGGGCGAGGCCAGCAGGGGAAAGAGCCACCATGTGCATGGCAGCTCCTGCGGCCCCAGGTCCCGCTGGAGGGGGCGGGGCCAGCAGGCGGGAGCAGCATGGCATTGAGCGACACCCCAGGGCCGGGAGCCTTGCATGCAGCTCAGAATAGATGGCACAAGTGCCAGGGGTTGCTGACCCTGGCATTGCACCACCACGTGTCTTGGAGTGCAGTCACATGATTCTTCCACACTTGAACTGTTCCTAGGTACTAACCATGATTATCTCAGCAGGTTTGACTTAGGCTCCAACCTACAATTCTTTTCCCACTAGCCTCTGGCGACTTATTGGTATGGTTTCTGTAAATGTAGAGCAACAACTATAATTTGGCATTCAGATGATAAGCCAGGTAATGGTTAAGCAAGCAGCAATGAGAGTGGTAGTGCAGTGACCAAGCTGTTACAGCAAAGCATTATTTATTTAGAACAAAAACAGATTTTAAAAACAATAGACCAGTCTATATGTACATCTGCCTTTGCCTAAGGCTTGCCATTTCCTGGATCTAGGGAAGGACCCACTTCTTGAGATTCCTGCAGTCAGTGTCTCTCTCCCCCCCCGGACAGGTCATGTCAATTGAACTCCCTGCCCCCAAGTTTCCTGCTAAGTGGAAGATCTGTGTCGTATTGGCCTGGATTTACACCATAGTTCCATGATAGTTCTTCAATTGTCCTCCTTTCTCCCTTTCTTCCCCCAAGTGATGTTTACTGGGAGGTTTTCTTATACAGAGAAGTTCTGCTTCCTTGCTTGTTTTTTCCACAGCCCCCTATGAAGTTACATAAATGGGTTCATTCAAGAAATTGTAACAATTCCCCATAGTTAAACAAGTTCCAAAGCGTCTGATGAAGTGGGATTTTCTCCCATGAAAGCTCATGCGATAAATAAATCTATTAGTCTTTAAAAGTGCCACAGGACTCTGTTTCTTTCTCATAATTAAACACTAATTTTACCCCTCTGATCAGGTCACTTAAGTGTCCAAAAATAAATTATGATATTTCAGTAAAACTTATTACATACCACCTTGGCATACATTGCAATGTCATAGGAATCAGTAGTGGGGAGTGAGAAAAGATGCACAAAAACAAGAGTGAGTGAAAAGAGACAGACACCAAGGTAAAATGAGTGAGCAGCACAAAAAGGTGCAAGAGAAAGAGTAGGTAGAAACAAGCTGGGGGAGATAGATTAAACAAAATTGGGTAGGCCTTGAAAATGACATAAAGGAGTCTGAGCTTTATTCAGAAGGACAGAGGGAGCCAGTGACGAGATCTTTGATGGGGTTGATAAGGTCAAAGCAATGGGTAGAAGTGTATGTTTTAGCAAATTGTTTCCCATTTCATTATTTATATAAAAATGCAAAGATGAAGACTAGTTTCTTAGACTGTCTATTAAAGAACAGTAAAATGTGTATAGGTAAACGAACTTCTGACCTTTAATTTTTATATATCCTACATTCAGCCACATCTTCTTCCAGGATTATGAGACATAACTGACCCACTTTTTTTTTTTTTTTTTTTTTCTGATTCACTTGAAACTGTGAATTTATTCAGTGGTTTGGGATTGTAATAGCTAGAAACATTTATTACAAAAATGGGGCCCAACCTCGCAATGCTTACTTAGACAAAATATGTTTAGGAATATAACAGTTTGATGAGATCCGTGATCCATCAAATCTAGTGACCTCCTTCCCAATGAACAGCACCAGATGCTTCAAGGGGAAGGTGCAAGGAGCCCTGCATTAGCCAGTTATGGAATAATTTGTCCCCAGGGAATGTTTCCTTCTAACCTCATTAGTAAGAGGTGAGTTTGTTCTCTGAGGCAGGATGGTTTATATCTCTTCCAGGATTCTTCTTTATTACTGTTGTAGACATTCTGGACGTTGTGGGGGAAGAGGGTTCCAGCTTTTTATTGATTTGGTGTTTATATCCTTTGTCTTCATTTCTTATACTTTATTTCTATCTTGTTAGTACTATATTTTTGATGGCAGCATGTGGTTTTCTCTTTAATTTTGTTCATATTATGTAGCCTTTTAAAAATAATTTCTGTTTTTACATTTTTGCAAGTATTGCTGATTGGTATGGTGATAGGCAATTTATACATTATAAAATTATCAATATATATTTCAATATCTATTAAACATCAGTCATATATAAATAAAATGACTAATCTTTAGCAGATATCTTAGTAGAACAAATAGAAAATGTGATATTAGCCATGTTTCCTTTCACCTCTCTGCTTTATCCTTATCCACGTTTGGAAATTCCTTTCATATGTAAGGTTGAAAAACACAATGGAAGTCCTACATATAATCATTTGCAGAATTCTAAATTAGTGATTTAAATAACTGGCAAATCCTGTGCACATCAATAGATGTATTACAAAACATGACAGTTGGCAAAGAAAAGGGGATTTAAAATGAGTTCATTCCCCAGTCCACTTTATCATGGTGAAAAAGTACAAACAAACTGACTCCCAGAGAAGGGAGGAAACTGCTGATGACATTTTAAAGTCCCAACTAATCGAAAGTATTAATCTAGCTGGTGCCTCCAAAAGGAGCTGCTTGTCTGCCCTTCTGATTTCTGTAATTGTAAGTGGTAAATTTTCATATCAGTATATTTTAGAGCTTTTTGAAAGGAGAGATTAGTACATTTTAATTTTAAATTTAAACAAAATCCTGGAGCAAGTTGTATTTTCAGCCTTCAGAATATACATTTGCATACTGCAACAATTAACAATAGTGTAGTTACTTTTGGATTTAGCACTGCAGAAGTTTAATGACCACAGCTATAGGCTGAAGATAAAAGGTAATGCTTTCACCAGCCTTGTTAATACTGAAGTTTAATTCTTACATAATGTTTTCCATTTTTAAGTAATCATAAATTAAGCCACTCACAGCACCGCAGTGATGCAGGTAGATGTTATCTTTATTTTACAGATGAACTTAGTTTCTGATGCTAGAGATGCATGCATGTACAGTTCTATTGACTTCAGTGTGGCTTTGTGCAAGCACAAGAATCTGTCTGCATGCATCTCATTACAGGATCAGGAGACCAAGAGACAGACAGGTTAAGTAGCCGAAAGCCACACGATGAGTAAGTGGTTTGTCTGCAATCAGAATTCAGTAGTTCCTGGCTCGCAGCTTTGGACCCTGTCTACTAGACCACACTATTTTTCACTTACCACATTCATAGTGCCATAAATAAACTATTCACAAGCTCAAGAGAAGCCTGCTTTTTTTTTTTTTAAGAATTAGCCATGCAACCTACTGAAACCTCAGTTGCTTAGAATGTAAGTCACACTGCACACTCTATCTTCTTCATAAAGAAGTCTACCGTAGAATTAGCTCTACCCCTCTCAGTACCTAATGCTGGCTCGGTTGCGCTGAACTCCAAACTGGGAGACTAGACCTGTCAAGAATCCGAGTTTAATTGCCAATTGGCTTGTGCCATGTCTCTGCACCATTCAAAGTTTCAGTTGAAGATTTCAATACACGTAACCCAATCAAGATTAGAGAATTTTGGAGCCCCACTGTGGAAATTGGGGGCCCAACTTTCCTTAACGTAAACAGTGCATGGTCTAGACAAGACAATCTGCTGCCTTAGGTGAAACTTCAGTGTGCTGCTCTCCTCTTGTCCCCTCAGACAGAGGGCTGGAGCTGTTTCCATCACAAATCACCCTCATGAGAAATGAATGAGTTTGCTGTGCAGGAGAAACAGGCCAGAGAGAACCACAGGGTGAGAAACTTTCCAGACATCTCTGAGATGCTGCTTTGCAGCCTCCTCTGTCAGCACAGCTCATTGCCACCAGGGGATCGCAGAACTCTGTGCTGTATGAATTGCCTGAGAGCACATCCAGAGCAGGAGTGTTCTGTGTCAGCTGCTGCCAGTCGGGTATGGCATAAAGAGGAAACTGAGCTTCTTGCACAGGGGCCACTCAGCAAAGCACCCCACACAAACTCCTGGATTCCCCTTCTACTACTCCCCACTAATACCCCATCAACCCTCTTTCAGCCCTCCCACACAACCAAGCAGCCCTGACACTCACTTTAGTACCACTGAGCACAGTCCCCAACCCCATCATTCCTCCTCAAATGTCCTTCAACTCCCCAAGATCCTGGACTCACTCTCCCAGCCCCCCATCCTGCACTTTACCCCCCTCATTGCCTATCACTAACTCACTTGACCAGCCCTCCAGCCCTTTACACATACCCCCAACCTTCTGGATTACTCACCACTGGGCCTCCCCAGGAGCAGCTCCACTCTCAACGTGGCCTTGGGGGGATCCTTCTGATCCTAGCTGTCCAGCTCTGCTCACTCCTATTGCCCACCCAGCACTCTCACATGCCCCTCTGCCACGAGCAAACCTGAGTGAGAGGTGTTTGGACTGGGCACAAGTTGTTACAGCATCACTCAGTTTTGGGGACAGGGGTTGTCCCCCAGTGGTCGGGGTTCTCTGCAAGTTCACACTGGTTAATCTGAGCCTGGAGATTACTTATCCATTTGCAATAACACCTCAGTACATTTTAATATTAGTCTGTGTTTGTTGGACTGAGCTATGGGTTTGAACTGATCTCTGAAACCACTACCAGTACTAAATTTATCAAGCTGTATCATGAACGACTCTTCTGCCCTCTGCCAGCACTTACTGTACTGGACACAGGTTAGAAAGATGAATGTGTAAATCAGAATAAGTGGGGAGTAGAAACTGTACATCTGTAAATCACAGAAGTCCTTCATTTCCCCAGAATTTTAGTCTTGCAGTGTAATAATCATATTGAGGATAGAACTGAGGTGTCATCATCATGGAAGATCCTTCCTGAAGTGGAAAGTGTCTCCTGAACAATAACATCAAAACCTTTCACAAAGAGGAACTGAAGGATTTGCAGCAGGTCCAAGATTCAACCCTAAACAATCTGAATCCTGCACAGTTCTTCCTCCCTGTCCCCCACCATCCCCACATATTCATTATAGTACATTATCTTAGAACTTACTAGAAAGGAAATAAATAGAGCTTTATGGAAATTTAATAGGGTTATGTAGAATTTACTCTAAACATTGTAGAAATGTATAGCAAATGATAACCATTCTGTTGGTTTCTAGAACCTTGACATAGAATTATTGCAGGGCTTATATTCTCTATTAAATTTTGTTTCTGGTTAAAAAAATTAGTAAAAGGCCATTAATTTTTATCAATCTCTAGAATTTTTCATATAAGACACCACCTTTTTCTCTTAAGTTGTAATTAGAGACGGTTGAAATATGGAGACTTCTTTTTCCCCCACTAAAATTTATGGTTATTTCTGCCCTTTTTTGAGTGAAATTCAAAGTTTTATTTAAACCTTTTGAATTTTGGAATTTGAAAACTGTCAACGAGCTCTAACTCACAGTATTATTTGATTTAGAAATAATATTCTTTTTAGAATGGAGGGAAATCAATGTTGGGTAGCTCAAAGCTCCCATTGATTAAGGTTGAATTTTAGCTCCCTATGTTGATGAAGTGCTTATAATATATAGCACTTTCTTTGTTCTTACTGTAATATCATGAACAGCTAGTTTTCTCTTGGATCTGCCTAGGCATATCTATCTACCAGAAAATAGCCAAGTCAGCAGCTTTATATTGACTTTCAGTCCACAACAGAGCTGCCATATGTGATTATAAACAAACAAACAAATGGGCAGTATGTCACAGAAAGGATTCATTTAGTTGGAACACAGTGTGGAACTAAAGCTTCCCTGACAGCAACTTCCAGATCAGAGTGAGTTGGTTTGGAAAAATATTGTCGTATGTTTCACACCATCTGTCATTTGCATTAGTGGCTGTTGAGTAGTTCTGATATTTTCAGAGATATCATTTTATTTAACATAACCCAAGAATTTGTTGCTGAGTTAGCAGAATATACTAGGCTGGAGCTTTGCTCATTTATACCAGCAAAGGATTTGAGCCACTTTTGCTGAAGTACCACTTATCTCGAAGCAATAGTTGCATAAAATGAGAGGCCGTGTTATAATATGTATTAATCTTAGTAATGGAACCTTTTCAATGCCTCCAGTGTGTCCTACAGAGACAACGTGGGGGTGGTAATACTTCCCATTGGACAAAATGTGTAATGGATTATAAGGAAGTGAGCACAGCAAATCGATGTCACACAACAAATTTTCATAGACGTTAATTAGAAAAAGCGGTTCTTTGGAAGTGGACAGAAGAATCCTGTGAACTTGACTGAATTTTATACTATCTGTCTAAACTGCTGTTGTAAAACTACCACTACATCTTGGCTGCCATCTTTATTGAGCCCATTTAAAATACCTTTTATAAAAGCTACATTACTTGGCTGTTAAGCATTTTTGCAAAGGCTTTGTGTATATTGTGTAGCAACGCCATCTGCTTCTCATTTAGACTGAAAATGTTGCAGTTTCAAAATAATGTGTAATCACTTTTTTAAAATAAAAACTGTACAATTAGAAATGTTCTTGCATTTGCTAAGTTTAAGACATTGAGTGCAGTGACCGCTTTGATTTCATTCCTGGGAGAGAATCATGATCAAAGCTGATTTGCAAAAGTATACATTTTGTATTTAGGAAAAGAGAGAGGGGGAGTATTGGTTGAAGTTGAATAAATGGGACAAGGACTTAGCACCAGATTTCTTAAAAAAAAAAAAAAAAAAAAAAAAAAAAGACTCAGAAGACATAACTGGGGTCACATTTTCATTGGATGCTGAGTACTTCTGAAAAACTGTCCACTTGTATTTAAATTTCTAAAGGGGAGCAGGTCTCTTCTGAAAATCTGGCCCCTAATAAGGTTAAAACAGTGTTAAAAAATCTGCTTTTCATATTGCTCCTTATAGTCACAGCAAAATAGCAGACATGCAAGTGGTTTGGAGACTATCCACAGGGACCAGCCAAAGGATGGATCACTACTCTCTTTCCTCATTCCTTCAGTATCTTTTTCCTATTTATTTCTCACTTTGGAGGATGATGAAAAGGCAAAGTAAAGCCAAAATTCACACTTCTGGCAAATATGTGGAAAGCCAATATGGGCTTTACCGGACACTTTTTTGCTATCCTTTCATCACCCATCAAAAATGCTGTGACTTACAGTCTGCCTGGCATAAAGGATCTCTGAGGCAAGCAGTCCCATTGTGAAATGCCCTCAGCTTTGTAACCTGTTCCTCTCTTTGGTCCAGAATAGCCCAGATGTGTTGATGTACAGATCCTGCTGAAAAGGATCTCTATTTACTCGGAAAGGAAGCAGAATAACACGGGCTGATTTTTTTGTAGGAGAGAGCACATTGGTTGAGTTTGGTTTACTAGGGGTCGGATATTTATATATTTGGTATGGAGCGAAGAGCAGCTTCTTGCTTTATTTTGTAGTCTTACTATCTGGCAAAGGGACCTGAGTAGTCACGGTGGGAGGAGGGGTTGTGCATATTTATTTAAAATCAAAACACATATTTACTTGTGTAAATAGGGAGTCCAGACCTGCTTCCACTCCTGAAATCACTTACTACGGTGAGCAGTCTCTCTGATGTTCACTCCTAATAATAAGCACTGCTCCTGGCAGTAAAGGTTCACAGAATCAGGCCCATAGATTATAAACTGCTTTGAGGCTGTAAAGCATTTGCTTGGTTTTTTTTTTAAAATAAAATAAAATAAAACAGTCTCCTCAATTATGAATATGAAAAGACTGGAAATTTGTGATGAATCATTTCATAAGTTTCTATCAAAATAAATAAAAGCATTTGGTAAATGAAGGACAAACTGGGAATAGCTACCATCAAGAGCAGCAAAGCCTTTCTTTTTCGGCAGTATGCAGACAATGAACCGTTGAAGGATGATTTCAAAAGTGGCAACGATGAATGACTGCAATGCAATTTCCAATAGGTGCATTTGCAAAACAACTCTGTGTCAGATGATATATTTTTAAATATAATACATTTGCATCCTAATTTTAGTGGTATGGTGGAGAATGTGCCTTGCCTGGTAAATGAGTCATCCTGATAATACTATAATAGCAAATACTTGTAAATGGTATTTTGCAGACCACTGCAGTGTATGTGATGATGATGGTTGGAGGGATGCTGCTTTTAATCCTTAGTCTTTGACTCTCATACTGTATTGGTCTTGCAAATGACTTTAACCCAGTAAAATTTTGTTGCAATTTCTCTCTTCAGGGTTAAAGAAGCAGAAGAAGTGTGTCGACAGAAAAAGGGGAAGTCACTTTATAATATAAAGCCAAGACACGACTCTGGAATAGTAAGAATGGATTATATTATTAATACTGTTCCTGTTAGCTTTCTTTATTCTTTTTGTATGTACATTATCCTGACATACTTATTTATTATTTATTTTTATATTTGTCTGAATTCAGTATTTTTGTGAAAGATGCCAGATTAACCACCCTGTAGAGTGATCTCCACAGAACAGGTACAGCGCGGGCAGTTACAATAAAAGCTTGCCCACACTGCCCCGCCAATCTGCCTTACTCCCCTAAACCTTGAATAAACAGACCTCTGTGAGTAAGAAAGTAGTAGTCTCCAAACCCATCCAATGTTTGACCCCCACTGCTCAGGCTCCCAGTTGCCAAGTGTGATGAAGGATTTTTTTGATGTGGTCACCTGTCCCTGAGGGTTGGATGACTGAAGACTTATCAGATATCACTGACTGTTGATCAGTGGACTTGGACTGGATTGGAGATAGAGAACTAGAAAAAAGATACTCTGCTTTTACTAATCTCTTGAGCTGTACAGCTCCCTACAAAAAATGGCATTAATCTAGAAGATACTTACCCAAATCTTTAGTTTTAAGTGTGTATCAACTTCAATGGACCTTCTCAGGTTGCTAAAATTAAGTGTGTGCGTAAGCATTTTCAGGAGCTCGGCATATTTTACAATGGCTGGAATTTTATTTTTTTTTTTGCTAGTGGAGAATTAATCTGGTTCTTATCTTTCACAGTGTCTGCCTATGCTTCTTTTTGGCAATTTTAAAAATGAATGACTATTTCTTTGGCTGTGTTTCTTTCCTAAAAACATGATTGTGTGTATTGTTTTTAATGCTATTTTATTCATCATTGTGATACGTGGCCTGTCCTTGAAACCAAATGTTGTCATTTACCATAATCTTACTGGCATAATCCAACACACAAAGAAAAGAATTATTGCTGCTGTTTCTTGTATTAGGCCATGGTTAGTGACACAGGAAATGTAAATGAGGTAATAGCTTGGCTAGGAAAGATAAACTAGATGTTAGTTTATCAACTTTATTTGTAATCACATCAAGATGTAGGTTTTTAAATCTTGGGGTTTTTTTCCCACTTAGTAAGAATCAGATCATGTGGATTTATGGCATTCTTCAAGAATATTCATCCATTTAATTAAACATGTATTGTTTGTATTGATAATGTGCCTAAAAACCCCAACTGGGGATTGGAACTCCATTGTATTAGGCAGTGTACATACAACAAAAGAATGGACTCTGCCCCAAAAGCTTACAATATAAGTAGAATTAGGGATAATATAAAAAAAGGTATTTCACAGACTGCATGATTAGTCAACTTATACTTTAAATCTATTTATAACTGAATTTGTTGTAGACTTTTACAAGTAAACTGTACATTAGATACAATTGAAGATTAGCCTGCATATCTCTGTGCTTTACATATTTGTACAATACATAGAGTTGTATATGGTAACTTTATTTTCATGGTGTTTATTTTCAGAAAGCAAAGATAAGTATGAAGATCTGAGAGAAGAAATGTAAAAGCCATTGCCACTCGGTCAGTAAAACTCAACATGTCTGTTGGGGGCGGGAAAGGAAACTACATCATTCAGATCATTTGTTTTCCTCTTGGCCTTTCAAATTTGCTTTTTTTTCCCTCTCTTGAATTTCTCTCTGATAGCATGTGCACTGTACATTCATGAATGAATGTAATCACTGTAATGGAGTGCCCAGCAATACACTAGTTATGGACTTGAGACATCTTCCCTGTTTCCTGTGCCTCATTCTTCACCCCAGATTGGTATTTTGTAAAGTTTATGGTTAAAGTACCAGTAGACCAAACCAGCATGCATAAGAAGCAGCATCTGCATCAGTTCTGAACATGCTGAAAATTCTATTAAAGTTGAACTTGACAAGAACGCTACTTGTTACAATAAAATATTGCCATTCCTACTGGCAACATCTGTCTAACACACATACTCCATGGCACTGCATTTAGATTAGGGAAAGAAATGTTACTTCTAGTGAATTGTTTGTATCCGTTTCATGTTGACATTTGTAGTTTGTATTTTGAATCGTTAAGTGCTGTTTATACAGTATAATCAATGCTTTCTCAACTTGTTTGGTTACCCTCCATAACTAAATATGGAATAAGATGTTTACCGAAACTATCTTTAAAATCAATAAGGCAGCATACTTTTTCTTCATCTTTTGCCAGATAGTGAATAGTGTAAGAGGGAGTTGGGTAAACCTGACCAAAGTATTTAAGTGAAAAGCAGTAAACACAATACATCACAGAAATACTGCAGAGGATAAAAGAGAAACTCAGCCACTCTACCTTGCTAGCATATAAAGCTGCTAATTTGTATGCAGAAAAATTTATAAGGGATATTACAGTTCTACTGCTGCCTATTTGAGTCATACAGGATTCTCATGACTATGATGTTTCTAGCAGAGGTCCTTTCTGAATTATCATTTTAATTAATTTAAGACTCCCTGTAACAGGAATATTAAAAGATAATCTAGATATTGGCATTAGAGAAATACAATAGTCAACATCAGTGACAAAACAAAGGTATTGTCTAATTCATGTCAATTTCACATTTAAGATCAGAGTAATTCATTTTTACCTCCTAGGTAGTCCATACTGTTGGCAAAGAGGCAGTGGAAATCTATGAATATGCCTTGCTTTTTGATCCACATGATTAATTTCTATTTGTGATCTGGAAATTAACTTAAGGATTTATCAAATTTGATTTGTTAAACCAATAAAGACTCTCTTCCCCAGATGAAACTATTGAGCCCAATATGGACTGACTTTGTAACAGTTTTCTTCCAAAGCACCATTTTCTAGGAAACAGCAATGTGTGGAATGAATTGGGTGCACATGTTCACAATCTCTTAGCATCAAAACACAGGGGTAGCATAGACTTGTGAGTGGTTTGAGGTCTAGCCTGCTGGAATGGATTATTCCCTAAATAGCCTAGTACATCATAAGACATTCCTGGCTCTTCATCTACTGTACCAGGTGTCAGAAGGGCAGCATAAAATACGACCTCAGGAATCCATTGTTCTCCACTTATACTGAGCACTAGAAAAGATGTTCTTCACTTCTGTGAAAAATAAGTTCTCCTGTAGCTTGATAAAACTATATGAAATTCTGTGCTCGCAATAAATTCTGGCAAGGATAGGATTACCAAGAATTGAGTTCTAAAATCATGTGTTGTTGGGAGTAATGTTACTTCTTGCAAAAGGGAAAAGAGAATATTTGCTGTTATGAGTAATTTACAGAAAGTAACTTAAGAATAAAGTTATTTTAATGGCACTGATTCAAACCCATATTTGTATTTATGTAAACTTTTGCTCTTAAATTTTGCATTTATTTTTATTTAAGTGCAAGGATACAGTAGCATGTTTTGGTTTTGTAGCCTTCCTGTTCCCTTCAGTACCTACAATATGTATATTACCGTAATAAATGAAACAATAGGACATCTAACAGAGATCGCTATGTGCAATACTGTATTTAGTGTTTCTACTTCAATTTTTTTAGAATGTTAATTTATATGAAAATAAAAGGAATAATAAGACCAAGGTATTTTTTTCTTCACTGATTGTTATGCTATATCCTGGGGGTCCGTGGCTCAGCAGAACTTGTGATTCACCTGTGGGAAGGGGGGTGCTCCGTCCCCTTAGCATGTGAGGGGATTGGAGGCAGTGAATCCACAGCTATATGTATATTTCTTTCACTCTGAGCCATGGAGGGACTCCCACAACTCTCATCTATTCAAGGTAGAATCTTATACTAATTTTATCTGCATAGTATCTGAATGCCTTCCAATAGTTAGGGCATTAAGCAAGGTTAGTATCATTTCTCTGGGTCATTCTCTCACTGTGTGGCTGTGAAGCTGCTCTGTCTGGAGGATTCTTGATTCCACATAGGATTTATCCCTACAGATAAATCAGTAGTCTGGAGAAATTAGATGTTTTGACATACACAGATGCATTAGTGTATATGAAGTAGTTATACTATATTAATGCAGCATCTAATAACTTAGTGCATCATAATAGATTAGCATTAGAAGAGACCTCAGGAGGTCATCTAGTCCTACCTCCCCGCAAAGCAGGACCAACCCCAACTAAATCAAACCAACTTCACTGTTTAATATAGTATGGAAACATTTGCAATATGTAATATGGATAACCCAAGTCACATCTGAGTGATCAGTTTCTAAAAGCAGAGTAATCTAGAGGTGGCAGCATTAGCGTTTTTCTAACTTGGACCAATTCTTCCTCAAACCCTTTCCTTCCTAGTCCAGTTTCCATATCTGCCCCATGGCAATTGTTACTTAATGAGATGGAAAAAGTAAAATCTATCACAGTCTATTTATATCACTATTGATGTTAGGACAAAGTTAAGAACACTAGCGGTAAATGTGGCTTGTAAATGTGGTAGATGTGTCTAGTTTCTGTTTAATTCTTCTCTCTAGGTACAAGAGATTATATCTAGTAATCTCCCTCTATTGCCCCCTGCCTGAACTAATACTAACATATCCAGGTCATGAAGTAATTTTACAGACCATGTGTGAATGCTCTATAAATCATTAGACAGCTCCATAGTTTTAGAACCAATAGGTCATGCTGTTCTTAAACTCTGTCATGTGATGCATATTTTCTGTTCATTTTTACACTGTGATTGTATGATTTCATGCCAGTTAGGCCATGCAAGGTTCCCTTTTGAATGCTCTACTGTGGTGGTATGGTATCATTCCCTACAGCATCACATGTGTACAGATGTGAAGCATGTTATATAGCACAGACCCTCAGGATGATCTCTAGCGCAGAGGCAGGAGAATTACATGACAAAGACAACACAAATTGCCTTTCCTGGCTCAGGTAGATGGCAGGAAATCACACAGCAGTAGAGAGAGGGGAAAGACACTTTGAGAGAGAAAGAAGCTGCTGGTTTTTGTGAGAGAAAGACCATCTTGGAAGCAACAAAAAGATTCTAGGCCTATCCAAATGGCCAGGAGGACCTAAGGTGGTGGAACACGACCAAGAGCCAGTCTTGGGGGTAAGGAGGAGGAGATTAATCTAAGGAGTAGTCAGGACCATCCCTTGGGGGGAGCAGGGCCCAGGGCCAATTCGCCTAGCCCCCCCAACGCTGGAGGAGAGCGTGGCAGCGGGCTGGCCACTCCACCCCCCAGGGACCCCTATCGCCTCCCCAGGCACTGCGAGCCGGCCCCAAGCCCACTTGCCGGCAGTGAGCCAGCCCCGGCCCAAGCTGGGAGCCCAAGCCCACCCGTTGGCTCTGCCGTCCCCGAGCCAGAAACCTGAGGCCGCCTGCCGGTCCCGGCCTGGGAACCCGAGGCCACCCGCTGGCTCTGACCCGGAAACCCAAGGCCGCCCACCAGCCCCAGCTCCGGCCCGAGCCCAGAGCACGAGGCCCCTGGCCCAGAGCACGAGGCCGCCAGCCCGGAGCACAATGCCACTGCCTCCAGCCCTGGCCCAGAGCACGAGTCCACCGCCCCGGCCGAGGTCCCATCCCAGAGTCCGCGAAAGCACTCTCGCTCTGCCTTCAGCAGCGGGGAGCAGGACATAGTAGTCTTGGAATAGTGTTCGTAGAATAGCATGCATTTTATTTCTTTTATTTACCCATGGTTGCTCCTGACTCCTTTATTAAATGATTGTGCATTGATTTGCTTATACTCACTCAAAATCATATTCTAATCAGTAAACTAGTGTTTGTTTCATCTAAAGCTGTGTGGGCTTTAGAGGGAATGAATGATATGATAAATGGATGGATGTGAATCTATAACAATGGGGGGGGGTGGGTCACAATCCTTGTAAGATGTAATCCTTGTAAGAGTTCCCCATGGGGCAGCTGGTGGCTGGGACTACTCACTTCAGGACCATCACCTGGGTGGCCAGAGGGCGCACAACCACTGCCTAGGTCTGATTACATTCAAGGGGCTGGTGTGGACTGACTCAGGAGTGAGCAGTCACCGGGCAAAGCAGGGTAAGTTGCGTTTCAGGAGCAGAGATAGAGGGATCACAGCGGCACTCCAGACCAGACTCTGGGAGCAGCCTATCACAAGCCCCTTCTACAGAGGCAACCCAGCAGGCAGTTGGAGTCCATGGTGATGAATATGGGTTAGTTTAGACAAAGAGCAGCCTCATTGTTTCAATGATGCTTTCAGCCCACCTCAGCTGAAGGTGAGTATTTCAGTGTAGCTACTCAGAGCTAGGAAATGGAGTTGCCTTTAAAACAAATTATAACAGCACAGAATAAAGGGCAGGATAAAGATACACGCGTGGTTGAATAGCCTCAACCCCTAATTTGGTGAGGCAAAGTAGTCCATTTGTTATAGCTTCTTTGACGGATTGAGGGGCAGCTGCTGGATAGCTAAGATTGCTGCAAAAGTAGGTGTGATGTGAAATACAAAGTTTATTTTATTGTTTGTTTTTTTTGGACCAATTGACTTGCTACAAATATAGTGGGCTCTACAGGGCCTTCTGAAGAGCTTCACTTTGACCCCTCATCATGTTCAGCCTGCTGCTTGTGCAACACAAGCTTGCTTATTCCCTCAAACCAGCACAGCACAGTTCAGTTCCATAATAGGTAAGGATAAAATGCCATTCAAGCATTTTTGACAAAATGACTCAGCTCTGATGAGGTGAGGTGATGTGCATTTCTCTTTTCAGGCTGTATAAATGCTATTTAACTTAGTAGCATTTTGATTTCAGGCTTCTTTTCAGTTTCTATCTGGTTAAATTCCTCCACTGTATTTGTGAGTTTATATGGCAACTACTTTCCCCTTTGAGCTCCATTTGCACATGCAGAGAAAAAGACTGGGGGCTTTGTATGTTCTCACATATAAATGCAGGCAGTAATGTGACCTACTTAAAATAGAAAATATCAATACAAGATCAGCTGCTAAATACCTTTGACACTTCAGTATCAAGACTACATTTAAATATTGAACTGTGGGTTTCTTTACTATAGCATTTTGGGCTTACTTAACCTGTTCACAGACAGCATGCTAATGACAAAACATTTCATTAGCCCAGGATGCGTTCATCCCTTTTACATACCTGTATTTGTCACTACAATTCCTATAATACCAAATTATGAAGCTATGAGGAAAGACTCTAATTCCTAGACAATCTGAATTCTAGCTGTTGCTTGGAGCTGTACCTAAACCCTAACCTACACCTAACCTTGAAATGCACTTCAAGAGCCTGGCCTATACTACCATGCTGTGTCAATGGGAACTGCCCACGCTACATACTGTATAATGCGTATCTCCTGTTGGCTTACTTACCCTCTTTTACCGCAGTGCCATCACTGGGCTGTGCTTCATTCAACACAGCAGTATGCTTTTCTGCATTGAACATAGAGCACTTCCAGGCGTGACTAAGTGAGTCTCCATTGGCTGTTCAATCAATCCTACTGCATCGATCCAACACAGTGGTTGCAGTGTACAAAAGCCCAAAGATTATCTTCTGCTTTCTCCAGCTCTCATGAAGTTTGTGTCTTTAAGGCTAGGCAGGCTAATATTTCTTTGTCATGTCTCATGTGCCACCATTAGTGGTCACTGGTCAACATGCATTGCAACACATAATGCCTAGGTATCCTGCTACCTCATAGAATCCTCAGCTTCAACTTACTTAGGTGCCTAGGAAAGAGGGATTCTCTAAAGTGGAAAAACTGAGCGGGGAGTTGATGAAGCTACCCACTGGTGAAATTATAAGGAGAGGGGAGGAAGTGGGTGAGGGCCCAAATCCATAAAGGTATTAAAATCCCACTGATATGGGCTTGATTGACAGGCCCAATAGCAATTTCTTGCTGCTCAGGGTCTTCAGTGATGAACCTTCTTCTGGAATTAGGGGCCTGGTATGAGAAATCAGAGCGAGATTGCACCTCATCATAACCAATTGCCCACTGGTCAAGGCACTCAGCTGGGATGTGAAACATCTGTTTGTAGGTTGATTGGTGTGCTGCCTGATATGGAACAAGATTTCAGCCCAGCCCTCCAGCAGCTCTGATGACTACCCTGATCACTAGGTGATACGGTATTATCACTCTCTGGCGTTCCTGTGGAAGATGTTGCACTTTGTGTTAAATAGTCACTGGGGCAGATAGGAGTTGATGCCATACATGAGGTGAAGCTGGGAGACAAGCTTCACGTCCCTGTTGCCAATCAGGAGGGAGGATTTACACCCCTCCACCTACCGCCCCATCTCGTGGCAGTGTCCTAACTGTGGAGCTTTGGGGGTAGTGAGAGCATACGCTCGTTCTTGGCTGTCTTTTGTGCAGGCTAGGTATGTTCAGCGTACATGAGGCTAGTTGCAGCTAACAAACATAAGTAAGTGGAAACACTTTACAGAAGTCAATGGACTGGGTTGCACCAACAGGATCAGGGTACGTACCTGCCCCCTTTAGCCAACTAATGTAACAGATTCACAGAACCTCTTGCTCAGCTGCTTAAACGCTCATACGTCCACTGATTAAAGTGCCAATAACATCTAACTTAATTTTGTGGTGCTAAGCATGTGCGTTGGTCCATGAGCCCAGAAACCCAGTGCAGCTCTGTGCTTCAGCCTGCCCCTCAAACTATGGCTGTCTACTCTGATACAGCCTGCGCTGCATTAAAGGTCAGCAAGGACCCACGTTGTTTTTTTGCAAACAAGGGCAAATACACGTACCTCCACGTGAGGGTGCATTGCTATAAACCCTCCAGCATAGGGCAGTACCTCATGGAATTATGGCTTTCAGGCCTAGACCCAGCATCTCAAATGCATTCAAGCATTCAACACCTATTGAGGGATATACCCACATAAATACATGTGAGGCTCTCAGCCATCCCTGCTGGATAGCTTACCTGGCAGTGCACTTTCTGTGGTCCCAGCCTGATGCACCTAATGGTTTTCCCATACCCCGGAAGCCTGAGAGCCTACATACCCTTTGTGGTCTAGGGCTCTAGTGCACTTGACCCATTAATGGCAACAGCAAAGGTACCGCACACAATATTTTGTAGCCCAGAGAGGAATTTCAAGGCAAAAGCTGCACTTGTGTCAAGGCCCCTCTATACTTTTACAGTTCAAATATATTGTTCCTGGTATTACCAGGAGTAATTTAAACAAAGTTCCTCATCAAACACATCAGCTGAAGTGTGCCTGAGACATCTGCTGTAACAGCTGGTGGAAGAGGGAGTGAGTTCTTTTTTTCTACTATGCTGGGAAGAAGACACTGACTGGTTTGTAACTGTTTTTAGCTGCTGTTTTATAAGGGACACTACAGCTGAAATAGCCAGCCTGGCTTCAGAGCCCCCCGCCCATGGTGCATTGCCTACCCATACCTAAGCATATCGCATCATTCTAACTTATGGCTTCCATGCCTTGTGTATAGTTGTGGCTCCCTGCGAATGAGAATTCCATTGTGGCTTTTATAAGCTGCTATAAAAGGCTCATGTTTTGCTTTGCAAATTGAAACCTTCAGGAAGTATGGTACTTCAATGACAATGTGTCTCGAGAGTTACCAGTACTTAGATGGATGAAAGTACTGTGTAACGAGCTATCGCAAAGCCCTTCACAAAACTAATTAAGTATTAACAACACTAAGCTACAGATGTGCTCATCAGCTTTATTTCAGCCTAGGCTTATTGCACGTAAATTCAAAGTACAAAAACTCCAGTGTAGCTATACCCAAGCGGTAGGCATGGACACATTCTGCCCATCAGGGCCCCAAGGACTCAGTAATGCCATGATGACACTATAGCATTTGTCATCAAGATATCAGCAAATGTGATGGTTCCAACTAGAAAAATAGACAGAACTGGGTAATTTAGGAATGGGTCATTTGTTCCATATAGTGGTACAGGGAGAAGTTAGTTGGCCTACAGGGCCTGCTCTTTGTTCCATAGTTGGGCAGCTGGAGGCTGTGAAAGTCTATTTGCACTAGCTCCAAAAAAGGGGATTTAATATCTCACCCCAAAATTTAGCCTCTCCAAGCATGTTCAGTTCTTACTTAAGTGACAGCTAAGCCCTACCTCACTTGAGGGGCCAAACACTTCAGGCTGGCTCCTAGCACACCTATCCCCATGGAAAAAGTACTACAGTAACCTTTTCCCATTCGTTCAAATGCTCATAGGAGAGACTAGGATTCAAACCTTGACTTTCCTGGTACAGAACAGGTACTTGACCACTCATACACCTCCCCAGAATCCCCTAACTCTGAGCTATGCTTGTCCCTTACTCGCTCCCGGGGAGCTCTTCTATCCTGTATGAACTACTTTAGTCATTGGCCCAAACAGGAGGAAAGGGAAATATGGTCTGTACACACCTTGGCTGTCAGTGAGCCAGCTTCCTGTTCCAGTACCTGTTAATATTTCATATGGGAGAGATTGAGAGAGACCCACTCATATCTATGATGCAGCATTCTAAGCAGAGTACTTCTCTGAAAGTCAGCTCTTCTACATTTTGGGGACATTTGCTAACTTCTAAGCTAATAATTATGAAGTACAGTATCTTTTTTCTCAGTAAGTACTTGTGAATCCCAAGGAAAAACCAGCTGACACAGACTGAAGTGGAATGAAGCAGAGTCCCTTTAAGGGATGCAGACTCAGCCCCTCCCTTCTGCTCAGGCTTCCATTCACTAGCATAGGTGGCTTCCTGTTCAGGATATTGGCTTAATAAAGCAAGTTAGTATTTATGCACAGCGCTGGCCACTTCTGTACAGAGAGTTGTAGCCTGCTCCAGTGTGTCAGAGGTCTGCTCTGCTAAGAGAGATTTTCCTTGCAGGCCAGTAATTTTTTCCTCGGGGGTTGTTAAGCTTGGAAGAATCACACACTCCTAGCACCTGCTGCAGAACCCTCTTGTCTCTAGCCCAACCCAATCCCTAGAAACCTTGGCTACTCATTTACTTGAAATACCAGGTGAGTGCATTGGGCTCGACATCCCTTCCTTCTCTTCCATGGGCCATCCACATTGTAGGTAGCACCACGTAGGTTGGGGTATGACCAAAGGAAGCTTCTGTGGGCTTGTGTGAGCAGCATGCCAGTCTTTGGTGGAGCCTGGGGTCTGCTCTCCCCCCATCATTGGCCAGCCTGGTTCAACAAGCATTTGAGAGAAGTGATCTATCACAGGTATAGGGGCTGGTGAACGCTCTCTCTCTCTCCACACACACCCTCCCCCCCTGGAGCAAGAAGGTAAATAGAGGCAGCTACATCATCATCCTTCCAATAGGGACCAAGGCAGGAAAAGGCCTGAGTCTCATGGCCAATCCATAACCGAACCTGCACAGAGCTGGCGGCTGCACCAATTCACCACCAGTGAAGTAGTGGTTTGATACTGAAACGAGAAGCAAAGCCTACACACTGGATTCCATATAACCCTAGAGTATCTTTATTTGTTCTATAATTTAATAGTACACCTATAAAATAATTATAGCATTTCTTCCTTTGTTTTCATTTATAAAACAATTAAATACAATTTGAACCATTACAAGCTCTACTCATTTTTTTATATACCAACAGCCTCAAGAAAGAGCTTCATGCTTCAGCCTGTTCATATTGCAAATCAATGAGCAATCCTGCTCAGGTGTAGCTTATTGGGAAGCATTCTTGCATATCTTTTTCTTTAAATAATCATTAGGAAAGGCCCAGGTCATTTCTATCTAGTTTTAACCACAAAGGCCTCACTTTACTGTTTTTGTTCCTCCAAAGACCAACAAATCCTGGAACCCTAACCGGATGCAGGCATTTCAAACTCCCTCTTTGTTATGTGATCAAAAAATCTCTTCCCACTACCTTGGATTCAGCAGCGCCCATTCAGTGACTGGTTGGCATATGGCCGACAGTGCAACAGTAGCAGCCTCTAAAGCAAGCCCTGGACTAGGAGGCTCTCATGGCAGCTCTGACATTTTGTAACACCAAGGCAGAAAATACATGCAGCATAGTTTGCCTGCAACCGGTATCACATACCTGCTCACTCTCATCCTGCCCGTGCCAATCCCCGTAAAGTGATTGGAGAGCTCTAGCAGGGATCAGCACCAAAAGCCGCTTAAAGCAGCCTGCCTCACATAATAGCAAACTGTGCCACTACACTCAGAGCTGGCAATTGCTTGTAACATGTTTAACCCTTCGGACACGTCATTCCTAAAGATGGCCGAGAAGCAACCCACAGGTTGGTTTCATTTGTCCAGAAGTATTGCAGATGCTAAGCTATAAGATGCGCAACAACGTCCCACATTTGTTGCTTGTGTGCTTTTTGATTAACTTACTGCATTTAAAGAAAGGACTTTAAAGCCACTGGTCTTCAACATCTGAACTGGAACAAACTCACTATACACACACGCTAAACTTCAGTGAGTATGTAACTTAGTATGACTTTAAATGAATTAAAATGATTCATTATACCCCATACCAAATATGTAATGGGGCAACACTGCGGCAGTAGTTACAACAGCTTATTCCCTCCCAATTTGTACAAGATGGGCCAGGACCCTTCCTCCTTTCTAAAGCTGCGACGCATTATACAAGCATTGGATAGTCTGCTTGTTCCCCAGCACAAAGGTCACTTGATTCCCCTTCATTGTGTAGACAGAAGATGCCACTCCCAATGTCTGAAGAAACTGCTATGCAAGGCAGCTTTTGTATTCAAAGCAAGGACTGCAGGCTGTCCTCTGTGCTACAATGTTTTAATAATTTAAGTGAAATATTGCTCCCACAAATGTTTTAATCCCCCCCACCCCCAACAGCTTCACCCCACATCATCCCATGGAGGCATAAATACACAGCAATAATGGTTTTTGGAACAAACTAATGCAGAATCTATGGAAAACCCATTCAAAACGTGTCAGTTTCAAATTAGGTGACTGACCTCGCAATCAAAGTCTCTTTCCTCTAGACACTTTAATCTTCTGAATATTCTGCCACAAGTAACATACACATGGCTAGGTCTAATAATATTTTAAACAACTGTTTACCAGAACTAGGTTACAAAATAAACATTGCTGTCACAACCATGTGTTTGATATAGTCAAATTGCAACAGAACAAGAATCCATCTTCAGGCTGTTGATGGAAAAGTGATGGTTGACAAGAGTTGCAGCTGACAGCGTTCCCTCTTTGGCTACACTTCTCTCCATCTCAGACAAGGAGAATAGGGTCAATCCAACATCCCACACAAGTTCTCTTATCAGGATCTGGCTAACTTGTTTTCTTTTAGCACTGTACTGCTTCCCATAGTTGCAGCTCAAAGCCGGAGGTGGGAACACCAAGCACTTAAATATGAAGGTGAAAAGCTCCAGCCTCAGCATTGAATGAGAGAAAGTGAAGTAGCGAGACACATTGTCTCCCCCCTGAAAGGACTGGAGTGTAGGACAGAAGACTCTTCCCACTTAGTGGAAACATTAATGCTGGATTCAGCCAACCAGTCACCTAGATGATCAATGCCAAATTCAGGGGGCCTGCTCCACCCTTAAAGATTAAATTGCAAAATGATTATATTGGAAACATACTGAAGTTTTATGGCAAGATGCCTAACACAGCCCAACACAAGCTTTATTTCCAGAAGACAAGTGACAAGTGACCCTTCCCTGCTAGATAGATGCATCCTGAAGAAAGAAAAAGTAGACAGTGAGTCTGCTCAGGGAAGAGGAGAGAGAGCAGCAAATTTGATGGGGGTGATGCCAAGCAGTAGCCAGATGTTTGTTTTCACTGTTTGCCCGAGTTGCTGAGGTTCACCGACATACACCGGCACTGCTTGACTTTCTGGATTTTCTTGAGTCGGAAAGGCGGATCCAGCTCGGGGCACTCCAGCTCCACAGTGAAGGAGGTGACTTTCTGAGGCTTGCAGAAAGCACAGGACTGAAAAGATTCCTCCTCCTTTTTCACATGCCGTGGGATGTAGAAGGAGTTGCACTGACCGTAGCAGAAGCGGTTGATGATTGTGCGGCTTATGCAGCCTTCTTCACTGACACTCTGCCGCAGGGGCTGGGTTTTACACCAGTCACTTTTAAGGTACTTCCTCTCAGTGACCACCAGGGCCTCCTGGCTGGAGGCCAGGACTTCTTTGTTCAGGTGCTGCCTCCTCTCTGAGTTGTTGCTGCTGCTGTCTTTATAGGGAGATGGAATTGCTCCTGCAGGACGGTTCTTCCTGGTGTCCGTTACTTTAACCAAGACTGCCACAAGAAAAACACACAAGGCAAGTTTCCAGATCATCCTGCAACAATAATACAAGTGAAGGTTAGAAGACAAGACACTTCAGCACAATTTGTTTTTTATCCACACAAATATCAATCCATCCCGGCAACACTTAGTGTTCCTTGAGATTTGTAGAGATGCCTCTAACTCTTCATTCACCTTAGGAGAAAGGAAATATTTCCTGCCCACCATAACCTAAGTTTAGGTGCCCCTGTTTCTTCTGCCATACTGAAGACATTCTCGTCACCATGTCTAAAAAGGTGATGCGTTACTGATGTCAGTTTAGATATAGGACTTGGCAGTGAAAAAAAGTGATTCATAGATTTTAAAACCAGAAGGGAGGGACTAGTAGATTATCTAGCCTGACTTCCTCCATAAACACAGATTATATAACTTTATCCAACTACTTCCCTATTAAGCCTAATGTACAGATTTTTTTCCCCATTGTGTTGAAGTTTTCAAGTCTACACATTCTGTTAATGAGTTGGGATATTAAGGCTTTTAAAATCCATTTAGTTCCCTAGGAGAATGGCTAGTTTTTAGGATTTATTAATCACTAAGCATGCCAGCAGGATGGGTTTCTAACCACTGGGAGACAGGGGTAGGCTGAAAGTCACCTACAGTAACACCTCACTACTTTGTCCAAATCTTCCAACTACCATTTTCTCATTAGTAAACTGCTGCTTTGACCTCCCCACTGGTCAAACAACTCAGTTTACAGAAAATAGGTCAGAACTGGTTTGTCTCAGTGGGGACGACTGGGCAGACCAGTTTGCTAAGTTTGAGAAGTCTGCCAGTCTCCTGAATGTATGTGCAACCCACAACCGTTGGGAAGGGAAGAATGGATTTTATAGTGTGAATTCACATTTTACTGTTTGAAGCTTTGGGTTTCCAATTCTATTCTAATACCAAAACATGCTAGTCAGTCTACCCAATTAATGTCTTTCACATTTCTTCTGAAGTTTCTGTGGTTTTATGCCTTTCTCTATAAGGGTTAATTATATACTGCTGGGTGGCTCCAAGCAGTCAAAAAACTGACAGGTAACAAATGCAAAATTATTTAGAGGAAACATGCAAAACACAATTGTTGACCTGTTGTATTCACTGCTATCAAGTCTTTTGGGTAAATAATTTAGTACGATTAAAAGAGGAATACACACGTGTAAAGATAAGAATTTTTAGAAAAGACATAAACATTCACTTTACAAAGAATAAACCAGTTACTAAGTGAGAGGTTAAGAAACTTTACCAGTCTGCAGATTATTCCATAACTATTCATTATGGTTTCTTGCCTCCGGAATTAGCCACTATTAGAGTCAAACCTGGATTCCATGGGCCACTTATCTGATCCAGTTTGACAATTCTTGAATTCCTGAAGGTCATCACACTTCCAGTAAGAGAAAGTTAGGACACCAGTATAGAATTCCCTTGGGGATGTCAGTGCCCAGACCTACAACTTTATGCCCACTGAAAAGTATTTCAGCCTCCCAAGGGAAAGAGAAATAAGAACACGAATGGAAATACTGAGATTGGAGTAGACCAATATTGTGGTAGGTGACATTTTCTTCTGAGTTAGTACTGAAGAGGTGACCCAGTATGGGTCTTTGGATTTGGTAGAGGCAGCTTTAAAAATACTTGAATGCCTAAATCCTAAATGAACAAACTGGTTTGTAAAAGCTACCAAGTGTCCACTGACATCTACAGTGCTTTAAATAAGAGGCCTAGTTTCTGGATGCTTGTTTTCAGCACATTAAATTCTCATATAAGGAATGGAAAAGAAACTCTTGAAAATATTGGATTCAGATTTCTGTACAGAGTCTTCACTAAGATCACTGGATATCAACCCTGGTATACAGGCCAAAGCCTAATCAGGTAGTTACAGTTCACATTTAGTTTCAGATTGAGAGAGTGTCCCCCTATGCTTCCTCAAACTGAACTCACATTGGGTGTGTCTACACTGGCAAGTGAGGTCGACTTAAGTCAACCTAAACAAAGTCGCATCCACACTGGGCTTTTATTAAGTCAAGTTAAGCATTTCCTTAAGTCAACTTAAGGAAAGCTTAAGTCGACTTAACACCTCCTTTTATGTCGACTTAAGCCTTAAATTGACTCCTTAAGTCAACTTAAGGCCAGTGTAGACGGGGATTAATGTTAAATCGACTTTATTAAGTCAACTTAAAGCCAATAAAATGGCTCTCTCTGTTGTTAAGTCGACTTAGTCAACTTAAAGTGTAGCCAATTTAAGTCTGCTTAACAAGATTGACTTTAAGTTGACTTAAAGTCAATCTTGTTAAGTCAACTTAACTTTGTAATTCTAGACATAGCCATTGTCTCTTTGTGGCTGGAGTCCAAAATTGAGAGAAATAGTCAGTCCCCATTTTGTTTCTGAGCATGCATTCTCTACACAGGTCAAGATATAGATACAGTCCTCTCCTCAACCCCCCAAACAACAACAACTTCATATCTTACAAAATTAGAGGAGAATTTCTTACAAGGAACCTAAATCCTCACCTCATAAATCCTTACCTTACCCAGCCATGTGCTTTTTCTTTCCTTAATGCAAGCAAACAACTCTGCATTGGCTGACACCAGTCCTCATTTGTGGGTGGGGATGTTGAGGAACTGCCTGACCTTCCTCTCCTTTAGGGCATACAACTGCCTTGTTTCAGTTCACTTCTGGTGTGAAATCAGTGGCTTATTGAGCATGTTTGCTTATGGGTCTGGTGTCAGAGCTGAAGGAACTTCTCATTACAAGATCATTCAATGAAAGATTAAAGAAAAAAAGATACCCTTCACTCCAAAATACTAACTATGGCAATACTAGATCCTGACCAGGGAGATCCATCACTGTGCTAGTTACAAACTGTGCATATTGGTAAGCTTCAACTATGAAGTAGAAAAACAAACAGAGTCCTGTGGCACTTTTAAAGACTAACAGATTTAAAAGTGCCATAGGACTGTTTATTTTTCTGCAAGAGACTAACATGTATTACTCTGTCCTAAACTACTAGGTTAAAGTGTGGTGCATCCTCAGAGGACCACATTTCTAATTGCACTGGTGGCCCCCTGGAGCCATGCTAAACTGCAAATTGTCCCTTCAAGCAGAAAACAAAAGGTGAATATAGCCTGGCAACAAGTTCAATGTGATGGTGAAGAGAAAGACAAGAGTTTACCAAGTTTACCAAGCCACATCTATACCAGTGAGTTAGCAGGAACTAAGGAGCAGTGACTTGCGAGATTCCAGACCTTCTAACAAGATGGGACAACAGCATACCTCTTCCATCCCCCTGGCAGAATATACTGATTTGGCAAAAGCAATGTGCGAACATGGTTGTTTTAATGAAGTTTCCCTGGAAACATGTTTAATTTCCTGTCAGCTCCCCAAGCTGGCCCCTCAGCAGCTCACTTGGAAGCCTCAGCATCTCAGGCAGTGGTTTTCCCATCTTACCAGCTCCTGGCTTTCTGGAAGGTGAGTGGGCAGGCTGCCTGGCTCTCTGTCTACTAACTCAGTAGGCAAATAGCTGTTCAACACACACTTTTGAGGGGTTTTTTTTCAATCCACCATTGAATGAAAAAAAAAAAAAGTCAAAATCTCAGAGTCCTTTGTGGAGCAGAAAGTCCTGTTCCAGCTCAGCTCTAATTAAATTCTATAATCTTAAGAAGCCATGTTTAAATTGTGATGAAGCAGCTAAGAGGAAAAAAATGCAATCCTTGGATTACAGGGATGGTAATATCAAATGGCAGTAAAGACGTGTAATTACCTGTCTATAGGCATTAATGAGATCCTTAGTGGAATACTATGGCCAGATCTGGTGCCTGCACTTCAAAAAGGCTGGTTAACCCTTTCCAGTTTTTCCAACCAAGAGCCACAAGAATGAGTTGTGGTCTGGAAAACATTTTTCGTACTGAAACACTAAAGAAGATTTGTTTACATTATCCAAGAGAAAGATATAAACATTCTATAAGTATGTATTTTCTTCTTTTCCCTTATACTGCTTTTTCTATGGTCTATCTTAGACGGGAAGTCAGACTAGATGACTACAATGGTCCCTTAGGCCACTGAATCTGGCTCTTTTAATCCAACTCTGATTAAGGAGCTCAACCAAAAGAGGCGACATAGACCTGCTTTGTGGGCCCCTGTGAGGCAAAGGGTGAGGGCCAGGTTTGATGCCAAGTACATACCCAGGAAGAAGATTTTTCACTGTAGGAGGTTCCCTTATCTAGCAGACAAATTGCCAAATGCTGGAAAGCTGAAGATAGACAAAGTGAAACTGAAAATAAGATTAAAAAAATAACAGACAGTATTTCTCCATTGAAACAGCTTACCTATTGATGTGGTGTGTTCTTCTTAATCAGAGTTAGGTTAAAAGAACCAGATTCAGTGGCCATAGGGACCATTGAAGTCATCTACTCTGACCACCTGTCTAACATAGACCATAGAACTTTCTTAGAACACCACTATCTGATGTTGATTTTTAAATTCTCAATGATGGAGAATCCATTATGACCTTTGATATCTTGTTTTAAGGGTTAATTATTCTGAGTGATATAAATTTGGGCCTTATTTCCAGTCTGAATTGGTCTAGATTCAACTTCCATCCATTTCATCATGTTATACCTTTCTCTGCTATACTGAAGAGCCCCTTATTAGGAACATAAAAATGACCCTACTGGGTCAGACCAATAGTCCATCTAGCCCAGTATCCTGTCTGCTATTACCATTCTGTAGGTATCAAGCAAACCTAAAAATGTCTGGCTTTTTCTCTAGTCATGTCTTACCTCTCTCTTAGTTGTTTGGTAAAGCACAATCTTGAAATCTATAGTGTTGAGCTTCTGGCATAAGAAAAGCTAGAAAATCTATACCTTATACTGTATGTTAAGGCTATTTAGTGGACACAAGCACCTCAGAATGAGAATGTATATAAACCTATATTAAAGGC
This sequence comes from Pelusios castaneus, assembly GCA_007922175.1. Lineage (NCBI taxonomy): Eukaryota > Metazoa > Chordata > Testudines > Pelomedusidae > Pelusios > Pelusios castaneus. Next base: position 919,926 of record ML685870.1, on the reverse strand, counting down.
TTATAATTAAGGATGTATTAAAAGGCTATATGCTATCTAGATTCTTATATAGATATCCATTGTTTAAGTATCTGGTACCTCTTAGGAGTGAGACAGTTCTCTTTTCCTACTGTGAGGCAGTGTTATTTATATAAAGCTTTTGATATTGTTGCATCATCATTATGCAGGGATACCATAGCAGAAATAAGCTTGACTGTCATAGCTAGCATGAGTGTATCTTGCCAGTTGGATGAGCTTTTGTATCTTGTTTGCATCCTACAAAAAACTCGTGAGTGACTAAATATTCTATCACTGTACATCTAAGGAGGTATATTACCTACCAACTTTTTCCCTGCTAGATAGAATAAATACTCTGGAGCTGGAAATTAATAGTTGCCTTCCTTTTTTACATGAATGAAAATCCCTGCTTTTGTTTTATAACCATCTTGTATAGCTTCTCAAGAAGCATTAGTGACTTCTCATAAATGTATAAACATATTTAAAGTCATATTTACTATTGGCATGTTTTTCAATTATACAAAAAATAGATGTAGATATGATTTGGTGCTTGAGACATGTCATGACCAGTTTATGCATTAATATACAAAATGTTAAAATACACATTAAATTGTATTTAGATACCTAACATGAATATGTATGTTACTGTTACCCAAGACTATTTCAAGTTCAAAATTAAGATACATGCCAGATAATGCTCACTGGAGGTTTACAGTGGACCTGGTGAAAGAACATGAAGTTAAAGTGTGAAACTGTGGTTTATTTGTTATTAGCAATATCTGTCATTAGCAAAGGGATGACTTGCCAGTGAAGTGTTGTAAAAAGTTGCCTGTAGTACAGGCTATCCTACATCTCTAATCACTGGACACTAACTCCCTTTCCCCAATTCACAATGATGGCAATGATTGGCTGTCCCACATTTATGATGTAATTTTGATTCATGCTCTAGTCACTGATTCTCCCTTGTTTATTTTCTTGATGATGTAAATATTTGTTCTTCCTGTACTTTAGTAATTTATAAGGTTGGCTCCTTACTGAGTATGAAGACTGTAATTCAATCACGGGGGGGGGGATCAGTTACCATGCATAAACTGGAATTTTGTATTTTAGGACATTAGCTTGGCATATCAGCCATTCCCACTTCCCCCTCCCTCCCTTCTCCCACTACCCGACCTCTACCGAGTACTGAATTATGGTTATGTCTCTCTCTGAAGCCCAGTATTATTCTATTTCTCATCTTTTGCTGGGAGGAAGACAAGAGCTATCCTTCTGAATACATACCAAACCACAGGAGCCTGGATGGGGTACTTTAATGACAGGTCTTCCTACACAGCACATTTACATTCTTTCTGCTAACTAGCTTGATTTCCTTTGTCTAGACTAACCTAATGCAACAAGTTGTTCTAATTTAAAAACATTCCCGTTTCTGCCCATAGAGGAGGGGAGGAAAAAGTCAATAGCTTGGAATTTGGGGGAGATTAGCTAAAGAATTTGTCCTTGAATAAGCCACTTGATCAAGACTTCTCTGTTCTAGCAGGACTAGAGCCAGATGCAGCACCAGAAGAGAAAATATAATCAAATCATATAGCACTGGTGTTTAAAACATAGTTTGGGGAAAGTTGCTGAGCAACTTCCTCTCAGCCATCAATAATACAGCTAAAGTTCTTTGTAGTAATCACTTGTCAACAGCTATGTAACTGCCATCTTCAGAAGACTGCACAAGCATTTATTTAAGCTCATAACAACCTCATGTTAGATTTTACAGATTGAAGCAGATGATGTGATTTGCCATTGGTCTAATAAATCTGTGGCAGAGTTAGGACTAGAACTCAAACAACCCTGTGCCCCAGTTCCATGCTCAGTCCCCTAGAATACTGCTTGGAAAGAGACTCCTTCCCTGTCTCCACTTCTCTTATTTAAGGAATCTTTATATTGCATCTCAGTTTTCACCCAGAAGAGTTTGGAAATTGAGCTGTCAGTTCGGGACAGTCCTTTGGAACTCTCCTTTGGCTAGGTGACAGAAAACTTGGTAAAGAATCCAACACCACATTCAAAAATCTGTTTCCTGGGAATGCTGCCATATGGCAAGTAGACCGAAGCAAAATATGTGTATTCTCTGCAGTGGGCAGAAGTTAACATCTGAGTGAGGTTGCAACTGAACACAGGTTAAGCCCTGCATCTCCTCCATGTCTGTACAGTGCATGCATCCTGCTGGCAGTCCTTAACAAATAGAATCAGAGATAGAAAAAATGGAAAGTCTTGTCATTCTTAAGAAGCTTCATTTACAGTACATGAGGACAGAGATACTAAGGCTGCATTTCATGCATGCCATGTTTGGTCAAAGTATATGGAGTCATCCTTTAAATCAAACAAGGAATTCTGTGGCACTAAATCAGCTCTCAATAATCCAACAGTAGTACCGAGTGAGCTAGATACCATTTTTCCATCCTTGAGAGGTGAATGCTAGATGGAATGTTTGTGCACACAGGAAGATGGAGCATTGTTCATTAGGGAGCGGAGAAGGTCCCTCGTTTAACAAATGGAACCCTTTATTTCTTCTACTGCAGAATAGTCCAAACAGCATATGGGACTTTGCGGGATATGAAACTATATTGGTTCTGTCACTTCGTGCCTGTTTGAGGTGAAAGTTCATAAACAGCAAAGGAGAGAAATCAGCTGAAGAGTTTTAGTAAGTTACATTTCAGACCTCAGTTGATGCCAGTACTAAAATATTCCACCCTATAAGTCAATACCATTTCAGAATTCAAACAGAGTAAAAATGGTTCAGCACTCCTATTTTGGGGAAGAGAAAAATCAGCCACCATCATTTGTAGAACACGAAGAGGTGATTTATATACAACTGAAAGAGAGAGATTAAGAGTGATTTCTAGACCACTGGTTTAAATTAATTTCTTATTCACTTGTGAGCAGTGATACTATCCGAGGGCTCTCAAGAGGCCTACAGTTAGTGGCCTTCCTTCAATTTCTAACGGATAAATCAGTCACACCACCACAACTAAAAAGTGGATATTGAATAGATACGGTGAATGAACTACCATCTCACTGATGGAGGTGGTTCCTCCAGAGGTTATTCTGTACATTGGCTAGTTCGAGAAGTTGCTACCAGTTCCATATCAGCTCTGTGAATAAGGGGGACTGGACTGGAGTCCTTAAGACTATCAATCCAGCACCCTTCACAAGCAAAGACTCTGACATTATTATTAAGGAGGCTGACAAAGGAAGTGCTGTCGTTGTCATGAATAAATCGGATTACAATCAGGAGGCTTATAAACAACTGTCCAACACTACGTTCTACAAACCACTCCTCTCTGACCCCACTGAGGAATACCAAAAGGAACTGCACCTCCTACTCAAGAAACTCCCCAAAGCAGCACAGGAACAAATAAAGACAGATACACCCCCAGAACCCTGACCAGGGATATTCTATTTACTACCAAAAGTACATAAAAAAGGAAACCCTGGACACCCCATCATCTCAGGCATTGGCACACTTACAGCAGGATTATCTGGCTATGTGGACTCTTCTCCTCAGACCCTATGCTATCAACACACCTAGCTATCTGAGAAACACTATGAATTTCCTGAGAAAAATCCAATCCATTGGTGAACTTCCACAGAATACCATCCTGGCCACTATCGACATAGAGGCTCTTTACACCAACATCCCACACGAAGATGGATTACAAGCCATTAGAAGAACTATTCAAGATGATGCCACAGCAAAACTTGTGGCTGAACTTTGTGACTTTGTACTCACCCACAACCATTTCAGATTTGAAGATAATTTATACCTTCAAGTCAACCGCACTGCTATGGGTACCCTCATGGCCCCGCAATATGCCAACATCTTTATGGCTGGACTTAGAACAACGATTCTTCATGTCTCATCCCAAAGCACCTCTGTTCTACTTACACTACATTGATGACATCTTCATCATCTGGACCCCTGGTAAGGATGCTTTTGAAGATTTCCATAGAGATTTCAACAATTTCCACTCCACAATCAAACTTAGCCTGGAACACTCCACACAGAAGATCCACTTTCTGGACACTACAGTGCAAATTAGTGATGGGCACATCAAGACCACCCTATACCACAAACCTAGTGATCGCTATAGTTACCTACATCCCTCGAGCTTTCATCCAAGACACACTACGATCCATTGTCTACAGTCAAGCCTTAAGATATAACTGCATTTGCTCTGATCCTTTAGATAGAGAGACAGACACATTCAGGATCTCTATCAAGCATTCTTAAAACTACAGTACCTACCTGCAGAAGTGAAGAAACAGATTGACAGAGCCGGATGGATACCCAGAAATCAGCTACTACAGGAGAAACCCAAGAAAAGAAAAAAAAAAAAAAAACACAACAGAACGCCATTGGTCACCACCTATAACCCCCAAGTCAGACCTCTTCACCAATCGTCAAAGGCCTACAGCCTATTCTTCAAGACGATCCCTTACTCTCTCAAGCCTTGGGAGACAGACCTCTCCTTGCTTACAGAGAGCCCCCCAACCTTAAATGAATACTCGCCAGCAACTACAGACCAAACAACAGAAACATTAAAGCAGGAACATAACCCTGCAATAGACCATGCTGCCAACTTTGCCCTCATATTTACACAAGAGGCACCATCACAAGACCAAATCAAGCCACCTACTCCATCAAGGGCTCATTCACCTGCTCATCCACCAATGTGATTTATGCCATCATGTGCCGGAAATGCCCCCCCTGCCTTATATATCGGACAAACAGGACAGTCTCTGCACAAAAGAATAAATGGACACAAATCTGACATCAGAAATTGGAACACTAAAGAACAATAGGGGAACACTTCAATCTCTCTGCTCATTCCATTGACAACTTAATAGCTGTGTTGAAACAGATGAATAACAAATCGCAGCTTCAAAAAGAAACTGCAGAACTTGAATTTATATGCAAATTCAACTCTGTTGCCTTAGGGTTAAACAGGGACTATGGATTCTTCTCTCATTACCACAGGTGATTTGACCTCACCTTCCTCTATGTGCTATTCCCCAGTGTTTGAATCCTAACATCTATTTTGATTTGCTGTTACAGCCTGACCTGATCCTATGTCATACATGTCCCTGCATTTAATTTCCTTCCATTCTGTAAATTTCCCATCTTCAAAGCGTCAGACGAAGTGGGATTTTCTCCCACAAAGCTCATGTGATAAATAAATCTGTTAGTCCTTAAAAAAGTGCCACAGGACTCTGCTTGTTTTTCTGCAATAGACTAACACGGCTACCCTTTTGGAACCTGATTTTCAGGAGTGCTGAGCACCTATGCTTCTAACAGAAATCAATGGGGGTTCCAATTTCACTGTTGAAAGTCAGGCCTTCGAATGTACATAAAGGAAACAGAAAATAAATGTAAACTCAGCTCATGGAGCCATCCAAGTGTAAAAGAGAACTTCCCTTGCTTCTCTCTCCAGCCTATTTCTTCTAAGTTCTTCTATTAAATTTGATGAAGACTGGGGCAGCTTTTAACCACATTGCAGAGCAAGGTCCACAATTTCTTGCTCCACTTTAATGTCATACCTCAATGGCCCTTGGAATGAATGCAGGAATCCAAAAGTGACTGGCTGGAACAACTTCCTTTGGAGTGCACCCAGGTTCATTGGTGGTGTTAGTGATCTCGAAAGATACAATGTGCTCCCTCGTAGCAAGCCCATGTACTGGTTAAGTTCAGAAGCCAGGTTTGGAGGATCTGTCTTGGGGTAACCAGAGCACCCTTTGCTCACTTTATAAATCCTAACTATCACAAGCAACCTCACTGAATACTAGTGTTTGTAAGTGTAATCCCTACACCCAGTTGTAAGTGTTTGAAAGTGATTGGGCTCCAGATCAATACCACTCTCTACACCTTCAATGCTGCCACTAGACATCCTGTTAACACTTCTAGGTAGTTAGACCACATGAAAGTAACATGTCTTTCTCCAGCATGGCCAGAGTCACTCACTCATGTCATATTGTTGCCCACATCCACGTCCTAATGTTTAGAGTTGAACACAGAAAAAGGACAAGTCCTTCAAGAGAGGACCTTGAACAAAAACCTCTACACAACATGGTGATATTATCCTCAGAGGGACCTGCAGAATCTGGACTGTAAGCTTTTTCCATTCCCTGCTTTCACATTTTAAAGACAGGAAAAAACCCTTACTCTATTGCTAGCTCCAGCAAGAGTGAGGACTATCCTTTCCATCCCTTCCCTATTCCCACCAACAGCTCTTGCTCTTGGCACTCACATTCTATTTTTCTTCTGCAAAAAGAAAGCTGCTTCTGTGGTGATGTTGAAGCGGGCCACAATGGGTATCTGTGCAGATTTAAAGTGTCTGATTGGTGGTAGGTCACGCAAGCGCAGTCAAGGATCTGATAACATAGGTGAGTAAGGGTCAGTCTAGAAAGGTCATGTGGGAATTCCTCTCCCTTCCCCTTCCCCCTCCCAACTTCTTGAAATCACACACACACGTTTATTCAAACACTCTTTTCTCCACTTAGGAAGCTGGGGTGATACTGAAGGGGGGAGGGGGAGCAAGAGAGTGAAACTTTCCTGATTTAAACTATAAAAACTAAAATTATTCAACTCAACCCTTGATGGTGGCTGGAACTATATAGATACCAAAGAGAAAACTGCATTTATTAGAAGACTAGCTAGAGTCTGACTCCCCTAGCCTACACCTTAAATTAAAGAGCTCCAACTACCATTGATGAGAGATTTATCATTAAAGCAGTGTTTGGGGAGGGGATAGTTTTTCAGTTTTCTGAAATCCAATCCTAGATTTGTTTTAATATGCACAATAATTTAGCCTGTTTAATGCATATATTGTGTTTGTGCACACTATGTACATGTTTGTAAGATTATAGGCCTTTAAGAAAAAAGACAAGAATCTGTGTTACATTGCTAAGCTAAAATATATTAGGTAAAATGTTCCACCTCATTTCAAACCACAGTAGAGAAGACAAGTGGCCTAACAGGTTAGGAAAGTACTGAATCACTTCCTGTGAGACTTTGGGTACTCCCTATGGGTGCATCTACACTAGTATATTAAGTTGATTTAAGCAGGCTTAAGTCGACTTAATTTACTCTACGTCCATACTGGAGTTTCCTTAAGTTGATTTAAGCTGCTTCTTAAGTCGATTTAAGGAAATTTAAAGTTGACTTAAGACCTACTTTTAAGTCGACTTTAATGCTTAATTCGACTTCTTAAGTTGACTTAAGCAGTGTGGATGCCCTAAGTTGACTTAGGGCAGGGGAAGAAGGGAGCCCTGCTCCCTTCTCCCCAGGAAGCTGCTAGCGGCTTGTCCTTGGGAGAGCCAGTCCCACCCCAGGACAAGCCTCTAGCAGCTCGTCCTGGCTCCTTTCTCCCCGGGACCACTCACGTGCCAGGGAGAAGGGAGCGCGGGGCTCCCTTCTGCCCAGGACCGAGCGGTCCCAGAGAGAATGGAGTCTTGCGGCTCCTTTCTGCCCAGGACCACGCTCCAGCTGCTGGGGGACCCCCTGGGGCTTCCCCAGCAGCTGGAGCGCTGTGCCAGCAATTGCTGGCGCTCCAGCCAGAAAGGAGACTGCTGGGGTCCTCGCAGAAAGGAGCCCCATGCTCCCTTCTAGCTGGGACCCCTGAGGGGGTCCCGGCAAGAAGGAAGCTGTGGCTCTCTTTTTGCCAGGACTGCTGGGGTCCCGGAGAGAAGGGAGCCCCATGGTCCCTTCTGGCCAGGAGCATGGGGACCGCTCGGTCCCGGCCAGAAGGGAGCTGAGCCGTCCGGGCGAGAAGGGAGCTCCATGCTCCCTTCTCCCCCGGACCACTCTGGGGCTTCCTGTCTCAGGGAAAGCCAGCCCCATGCGGGGCTGGCTCTCCCCAGGATGAGCCCCCATACCCTGGGGAGCTGAGGCTCCGAAGGAGCCTCCCTCCCCCTGGACCTAACTAGTCGACTTAGAGAGTCTAGTGTAGACTCTCTAAGTCGACTTAGTAAGGCCAGGTTTAAGTTGACTTAGTAAAGTCGACTTGGTAAAAAATCAACCTAAATTTCTCAGTGTAGACACAGCCTATAGGTGTTGCTCTGCTCAGTGTTAAATCAGTCTGATGTTGTAGGAGCCTAAGTCCCATGGACTTAGTGACACTTGGGTTTCTATGCCGTTTTTGAAAATGAGACTTTGGGCTCTGCTCAGTTTCATGGTGCAGCTCTTAACACCCTTAGCTTCTCCATGCCACATGTTCCTTAATAATAAAATAAAGGTAATAGTACTTCCCTCTCCCACAGAGGCATTGTGAAGACAAATACAATAAAGGTTGTGAGGTACTCACATACAATAAATGGGAACTCTGCATGTATCTAAAAATAGATGGTTACCACCACAATTGACATACTTCTTGGCAACCCATGCATAGAGGCTGGACACAGAAGGGGTAAATGCCTCAGCTACCCCCTTCTCCTTTGGAAATGGTGATTCTGAGGCAAGTTTGAGGATGCTGTTCACTGGTGGAGCAGCTTGGGAGAGTTCACAATGCTGCCACCTCTACTGAACCTGTTCTCTGGATAAACTCTCCACTGGCCTCCAGAATTGTCATCCCAGTCCCACTCATGAACACTACATTAAAACAATATAGGGCCAAATCCTGGTCCGATCAAAGTCAGTTTTGTCATTGACTTCAATGGGAACAAAATTTGACCCACAAAGAGCTAATAAGGTGGGAAACCCTAAACTCATGATAATTTGAAGATTAAGAAATACTGATTTTTGTTGCCCATGACAAAATTTCTCAAAACTGGTACTGCAATTGCTTTTGGCTACACTTGGAGCTGTTTACTAGAAAGCTTGAAAATGTGTATGTCCGCATATATGCAGCTCTTTTATCATCCCATTGTGTTCTTAAATTTCTCCATTTTTGTATGATCTTCTTCTTGCCTATAGAGGGACTGATAGGCATATACGATACTTCTGAAATACCATATGGCTATTCTAAGGGGAATAATATATTAAATTGATTTTATCCTTCAATACATCTCTGCTTCACACTAGATCTCATGACTAGTATATGAGGTTTGTGGTGGAAAGAATGGAAGTCTATGGTTTTGATGGGGTCAAGTGCTTTTATTTTATAATATCCCACCCTGACCCTCTCTCTCTCTCTCTCTCTCTCTCTAGCACACACGCACAGATTAGGCACAAAATATACAGATTTTTCCAAGAATTGTTTCACTTGTCCTTTATCAATAGTTAATATTTTTACTAGTCATTCCTTCCTTATTTGTCCAAAATTCCTCATTCTCTTTATTGCAGACAGTATTAACAAAAACAAAACAAACCACTCAGATACTTCTGAGTAACTGTTTCACTTATTTGTTAATGGGAAATAGGAGAGTAAACAAAATAAATTCACTCATTAGACCTTGTTCTGTGGTTAAAAAGTTTGGTTTTTTTAATGTGGCAAGTTTTAGCACTATTCTCGTTACTTCATGCCACAGGGACTGTGCCAATGGTATAGCTATTATTGCAGCTAATGGAATGAATGATCTAGTACCAGCCTCATGTAATTCTTTAGTATACACAGTGTGGAAGTGTGCATATTTTCTAACCCACTATTGAAGGGTATATACCATTTACATAGCAATTCAAGTTGCTGCTCTCTCCACAGGTTCTTTTATATAAAATTATGTAAATATAAGGCTGACATTTAAATTAAGTAAATTGAAAGATTAAATTATTTCCATATGTTCTTCAAACTAATTTAAACTCTTCTCACACAAGTGATTAATAAGTTAGACAAGTCATTTGTGCACTTATGTTCTGTAAATCACTCATTATCATGCTGCAGTCAAACTGCTATCTGTCAAATAATCTTATCTCACTATTTCAGTAAACACAAGTAGAAGAACCCGTGCCTCACACCTGAGCAACTCAGCATGGAATAACTTGATGCCGTTGGATACATTTCTTTCCCTCCCTCCCCCCATCTATTCCTAGTTATGACCTCTAACTATGAGGTATTAGATTTCACTCTTTTTGTACTATCTAACCAAGTCAAGTGCAAAAGGTCAGTTATGCAGATGTGTCTCATGTACGACAGTGCATTCGCCAAGCTCACAGATTTTATGTCTCATGAGATTATCGGTGAAAGTGTTTGTTTAAAAAAGGATGGCACTGTTGACTGAATTGAGGCTTTGGGTTTATCTACACTTCCCGCCATTTTTGGCAGCCGTCAAATGACTCATGCTACTCCAGTTGAGAGGCTAGAGTTGATGGATCAACTTCCCAATCGATTGAGCAGGACTTCAGACCTGCTCAGTCTAACTGGGATGTTCAATCTGATGGCGGGAAGACCTGCCCTTTTCTTTCTACAAACAGATTAAAAAAAAAATGTGCAGCCTCCAGTTTGAACAGCCAAGATAATCTGCTATGGTTGTATATTCTATCCAAAAGCACATTAAATGAAATAGAAAGATTACATGATGTCTTATACTATTTCTTCTGCTTTGCAATATGTCACCATGCAATAAGGTGCTACCAAGCATATATTCAGGAGACCTCAGATTCCAGTTAGACAGCAATATAAGGACCAGCTGTTAAAGAGTGCCTAGCACCCAGCCTTATGGCTAGACTTTTAGTAGAGCTCAGCACTAAATATGCTGAGATCTGTTGAAAATCTGGCCCTAAATTGTAATGCACATACAAAAGGAAGAGTGAAGATGAACTAATTAATAGATTTTATGTCAGAAGAACCAAGATGATCACTCAGTCTGACCTCCACAATCATAACCTGGGTAACCTTAATGTCACCATTTTCTGACTTTTGGAGTTCCTCACTTTGAAGCTTTCTGGGTTGTTGTATGGAATTTCCTATGTTTTATTTCCTTAAATGAACAAATATAGAAATTACATCATGTACAACTATTTGCTAGACAGCATTAGCATGTTCTCCACTCTTCAATATGTTGAAGAATGTAGACACAGGGAAGGACCCAGACTTCTTTCCTGTACTCCTTAAGGTCACCATACCAGCCATACCACCAAAACAGTCAGGTTTTTAAGATTGTCATGAGGCTTGCTTAGATGCCTGGGGCGGATACTTAGAATCCATGTTTACGTAAATCCACAGGCCACGTACCCCATGCAACTGGTGAACTGCAAAGCCAAGCACCAATCTTGAAAACATAATCATTAAGCACTTTTTTTTTCCTGAAAGGAAATGAGGCTAAGTAGGAAAAGGACTGGGAACCAAGTATTTTTTTCTGTCTAACTAATGTCTGAACCAATTTTGTTCAGTTGAAAGATAATAATAAAACCGCACACCTCGTGCTGAGAACAATTCTGCTAAAATGTGTGTGTAAGTTAAGAGACTCAAAGCTATAAAAGTAGTTGAAAACATCCCTTTTGTATGGAAAGACTTGACCAACTTTCATATGATTGATAGCATGTGGAGCCAGAATAAAAACCCAGTCACCTAACCTGGTTACTGGATTTTCCCTCTTGAGTAGTAGGTTAAGCTGTACAAGTGCATGATTTGCTACAAATAGGGTTGATGTTCTTAAAAGAGAACAAGTATTGTACCACCACTCAAACAGCATATCTGTGGAAGTGTAACAAGCCACATAAACACCAGCGTCAATGGGTTAATCTGGGGCCTTCAGCACCAATAGCACAAGTCCCCACCACCTGGTCTAAATTGTGTAATTCATAAAATCTTCAGTAAGCAGCAGGCTCTTCTACTAATGGAGACTAGCCAGCAGTGTGATACGATCATACACACTAAACCAGTATACTACACAGTCCCCTCGCCATTCAATAACCCAACTCTGAGCAGCTAAAGTCCTGAGGGTGAGGGCCAAATCCCATACAAATACCATGGTCCTCAGAAAAGATGAAATGGGGAACTATGGCACAAGAAACACAAGAACCTCTCTCTTGAGGAAAATTAGGATCCTGATTCAACAAAGCGTAAGCGTTGGCTCATGCTTAAAGTTAGACATATGCTCGGGTGTTTTGCTGAATTGTGGCCTAAAAGCTTGTTTTAAGTACCACACACTAGAAGACATTAAAAAAAACCCTCACCCTTTGCCAGTAAGCATACTACAGAAGTACAGCTGGAGCCGAAAGATGGAAAATGTATCAGGGTTGGATGATTACAATTCTAACCCAATGCACCTTCAATTAGGGGAAATTATCTAATGATGATCTCAGATTTGATATTATTTGGTAGTTGCCCCAAGTAACATTTATTTTTCTTAGAGGAAAAAGTTAGTTATAGGGAGCTTCACTTATATCACCTTGTCATTAGCAGTAAGGTTCTCTTTTATTCTTCTGAAAATAAGAAAATTTCTCAGTTAAAGATTTCTGTAGTAATTGTCATAATATCTAATCTGTCAAATCCTCCTTGTTACGAGCATATAATCCCCAAATGGACTTTTAACAAAAGAACTACTGCCATTATTATAAACTATTTTTTCAGATGGATCTGAACCAGTGCCTAGTATCCAAACCCCTTTGGATTTGGAAGCGTCAGATCCTAGCAATGCCAGCTGATCTCACACCAGTGTGAATCAGGAGCAACTCCACTAAAGCCAATGAGCCAGGTTCTTATTTCACTTGTTTCAAATTTACTCCATCATCTACAATTATGTAAGAGAGATCAGGAAGGAGCCTATACCAGTGTAATATTAGTGTTAAAACAATGTGAGATCAGAATCAGGCATATCCTATGATTATAAAATATTCAGATGCAAGTTCTGTAGAACAGGCCTTTTAAAAAAGAAAAAGAAGCTAGCCCTCAACACAAAAAGGGCAGATTCTAGGGTAGTATAAATTGATGGAGTCCCATTGACTTCACTGATGCTGATTTATACCAAATGAGCCCCTCTAAACCCAACTGTCAGTATTTTCTGTATATCTTCTGACCAATACTCTACCTTTCTATCTCTTGCAGTAAGGTTTATTGCTTCTTGGCAGTTCCCCCAGTGAGGGCTCATTATGCTTTATGTAGCGACTCTTTTGATATGCTTGCTGTGTAATCACTAAAACAACTCAAAGCCAGCACTTTGATTAACACACTGCAGCCTGGTAATTCTGAGTTTAGGTCTCACCAGTAAACCCCCGATTCTCTAAAGAATCGCAAATTGAAAAATGGTAATCACCGCTGGGTGGGAGGGAGGGCGGGCAGCCGTGCGCGCGAGCTATCTAATCCACAGGCTTATGCACGTGGATTCAGCTGCTGCGCGCGCACAACTGTGTCAGTTATATACGCGCGCAGGAGCTGCGTCCACATCCCGCCGTGCATATATACAACTGTGGTTTAGTTATATAGATGGACTGGATCCCCACGTGGGCAGCGGCCGAAGAATCAGCCCCTCCATTCCAGCTGCAGGATCCGTGCCTGGTACAGAGGACCCAGCTGGATGGAGGGGGCAGGGGGGAGGAAGGCAGGTCCTAGGCGGTGGCTCTGTGCAGCCACCGTGGAGAGCCAGTGAGTAGCACGCTTTCATCGGGCCCCTGGGAACTCCCCATCCTAATGGACCCCTTGTGGGGGGGCTTTCTGCACTCCCGGCATTACAGACTCCAGGCTGCCCCCAGGCGTGAGCAATGAGGTCGGAGACGCCGAGGGACCCGGACACGCACCTTCCCCGTTACACCCCGGCTCCCCACGTTGGCTCGGCCGGTCCACGCAGCTAGGCAGCCTCTGGTGAATGTGGCGCCTCCTGCAGCTCTCACACCGGGGCAGAATCCGTCACCCCCCCC
>ML685870.1:838852-905755 GCA_007922175.1 Pelusios castaneus | reverse complement strand
GGCCTCAGCAAGACGGGGATTCAGCTGCTGCGCGCGCAGCTGCGTCCCCGCCGTGCATATATACATCTCTCGTTTAGGTATATAGATAACTCTTGTGAACTAACAGGTGCGGTCAGGAATCAAAATCTCAATTCCTGTGAAGCTAGCTTTCTGTTTGATTTCTTTCGCTGAAGGTGTAATCCTCCCCATTTGTTTAATGTTTCTCTGTGGGAAAGATGCTATGAGACAGGATTCTGGAAAATGCATTGTGGTTTCCCAGAATTTTGTAGGAAACTATTTGTAACAGAGAGATTGTTGAGATTTACTTGCTGGGGAGGGCTGAAAGGAGCAGAGGGAGGAAGAACAACAACATTTAGAAGTAAAATGAAATTTTACTAATTTTCTAAAACATTCCTTACAAAAAGTCATTTTCCACATAATACTATAATATATGCTACGTAGGAGAGTGATTTGGGAGCAATGGTGGGTGCAGTTTTAAAGGGACCTTTCAGGATTGATCTTACCAAAGAAAAGTATATATTGCACGAATAGTTAATATAGATAGGTAGATTAAATTATTCTGGTAACACTACCAAAAGTCTAATGAGGCTGCCCACTTCGTTATTCTGGTCAAATGATCTTCACTCTATTTTAAGAGCATGCAGAAATAGAAATACAGCAGTCCAGAACACATGATATTCTAAATGGAACTGGGGATCAGAAGTGCTATATCGGCTGGTATGGAAGCTACAATCAAAAGTTTAGCTAAGAAGAGCATGAGTAATGAAGGATATCGAGAGGAGTCATCAGGATATCAATAAGGCTGATTTACACATTATCTATAACTTGTAAAATATTTCCCTGATATTGTAAACATTCGGTCTGAGTCTCTCTTTCTCCTCTCCTGTTCTTGAGACAGGGATAGGAAGAATGGAGTGGTGGAAAGCAAGATGGCATTGGACTGCCTTTATACTCCCTGTACTGTAGGACAACGTAGCCGTTTGCCCAATCCCCTTCCCTAGAGGTTAGGGCAGTCCCAGTCTACCAATGAAAACAGAACATAGCCTTAGTGTGGTTCACTGTGATCTAGCCATGACCTGTCAGGCTCCCAATCCATTTCCTGTGTCAGAAGTGGGGATAGGCCAGTACAGAACAATTATACCAGCCTATACAACCAGGGAGGTCTCCAGTGCGGAGGATATTAGAAGAGATCTATTTTCACCCACTGCAGAGTCTCTTTATTCTGTCAGAGTGGCATACCAGGGTCTTATTATAACTCAGAATCAGACCAATTGTCAACAGCACTTGAAAACCCAGGCTACTATAATTAAAGTCCCAGAACCAATAAATGAAAGTGTTTTGAGCTGAAGCTGTCAGCAAAAACAGGTTGTCAACAGAAGGAAAACAGAAACCACTACCAATACTCAATAGATTCCAAACAGAGCTTTACATTTCAAATATGAGCAGTGCCACAGTTCTTATGCTGGATGGTGCAACATTTATCAGGACCAAGTAAATACATTTTTAGAGTAAGTAGTTTTAGTGTATGTCATCATAGATAATAATGCATTAAAATTATTAAAAAAACCTACAAGGGACACAGCAGGAATTAAATAAATGCTGCTATATAATAAAAATAAATGGAGTTCAAGTTGTACAAATAGCTAAGGGGGGAAAGTGGTGTAGGCTATAAGGGTAATCTAAATGGCCTACTGTAAATTAGATGGAAAGAAGCCAAAAATCAAAAAAACCACTGTTATTTATTATGTTTACTCATCCAACCATACAATCACTAATTATTCTGCCACATATTGAAACAGCGTGTACAGGAGATGGGCCTGATTGGAAGCCAGATCCAGTTCAGAATAACTTCTTGCTCTAAGTTTTGAAGCAGATAGTAGGAAGTTGCACAACCAAACATGGTCATGTTGTCCTCAGGCTGGAAAACATCCAAATCCTCTCTACCTGTAACAGCTATGGGCTGATTAGCAGGTCTCTAGTAAGTGGCACGTCTTACTAACAGTGTGATCACAACACCAGCCAATCATTTGCTCTCTTGCAATAAAACACAGCATTAATCCTTTTTTTTTTTAAAGTAATTAAAAGCTTTGTCCCTCCTCTCTCCCCCCCAAGAAATATGCAAAGCCCTGGGAATCACACTTGGAATTAAACTTCATTCTGAAAAACAAAAAGGGCCAAACTGATGTTATGGACTTTCTACTAATTTGGCTTGCTGCTAGATCCCCGACACTAAACAGTCTGTTGAACAGAACAGTATCTTATTTAATGAAGTCTTTGGACAAGATCCTCAGCTGATGTAAATCACTGGAGCACCATACGCTGCCAATTTACATCGTGAGAAGAGCTGGCTATTTAATTTGTCACTAGTCTAACAATGATGTGGAATACAATTCTGATAATGTGTGAGCAGTAAACACCATTCTTATATGCATGATTACAACTTCTAATACTATTTTGTACCAGTTTTAGATTACAATATAAACAAACAGCCCAGGGTAGCACATTTGTTTGTTTTAAGTGGTATCCCTTGTTAACATTATGTAAAACTGTTAAAATCAGATGATTAAGTGCTCAGATTCTAAATATATAATTTTTGTTAATACATCTGCCATTACCAAGAAATTAGACAATGAAGACTTCTGTGGGATGTAAATAAAAGCAACATTTCAGAGCATGAGGCATATCATGAAGTCATAAATATGTGAGAGGGGCACTTGAGTGGACGTAGAAGAAGCAGCAGCTGTGCAGGCCCACGCATAAGTGACCATTGCTAACTGTTCTCCACAGAGCCACCGAGCGTTTGACACTTTTGTTAATACTGAGTGAACACAGCACAAAGAGATCTGCAAATATTCCTTTGGATATTTAAATTAATTCACTTCAGCCATCCCCCTGCATTTGAGCATTTTAAGTTTACTGGACATGAATGTTTTCTGAACACAAGCATTCAAGTTTTGTATGAAAGTACTTAAAGGCTAGAGCCTCAGCACAAAATAAGGAGGAGCAATCATACCATGAGTGAGCCATTTAAGTGGGCACTACTCATAGATTAGCTGTACTGCAGACATACAGTACATTCACTGAATCCTCACCCCATTGAGCTAAAAACTCTCTTGATTTCAGTGGGGCCAGGATTTCACCCCCGGGTATATCTGCATAGCTCCCTTGAAATCAGTCAATCTAGGTAATAAATTTATACCATTCAAGGACCTAGCCCTGCATTTTAAATGTGCACACATTAATCTCTCACATATTCATTGAAGCAGGGAAGACAAAATTAGAACCACTTTTAAAGACTAACAAGTTTATTTTATCTCATGAGCTTTCCTGGGCATAATCTCACTTCATCAGATGCATGAAATGGAAACTGCAGTATGTTAGGTGTATATATACACATGCAGAGAAGGGTGAGTCACAAGGTCAATTAAAAACAGTTCCAGAGGGAGTCTATTTCAGGAAACCAAACCAGTTGTTGTATAAAGGCCAACATCCACACTGTTTGAATTAAAACAATAGATGAGAAGTGAGAATGTTAAAAAAGGGGAAATTTACAGTGATCAAGCCACAGAGCAAAAAGCAGTGCAAAAAAGCAGTGTTTAAAATTATTCACTAAATTATCTGAAGCTTATCCAAACACATGGAGTAATTACAGGCATCAGAACACTGACATCTTGTTTTGTACAGCTCTTCACAGGCAATGGGATTCTTCCAGCAAATTGGCTGTACCAGGCAAGTCATTTAAGCAAATCAGAGCTGACCCTAATCTCTCCTGATGCAATGCAAGTACAGTATAAATGAAGAATTCAGTGACTGAACTGTAGGTCTGTAATACAGCTTATCTAGGAGTTAAATGGCACAGTTGTAAAGCTAGCCAATATATTGTTGTTTCTTATTTTCTGCTAAAACATAATTGATTTTCTTTGCTTGTTTTGGAAGAGCCACAAATTAGCTGGTAGATCTCACAAGTTTCTGGAAAGGCTCACCTGCTCTGAAATATAATTAACATTTTCTGACTGCCTGTGCCAGCCACCATTACCCATCCGAGTTTGAAGTTGGAGGAATATCTAGCTAGCTGTACTCTGGATCCAATTATATCTTAATTCAGCTCTGTGGATTTTATAACCTTTAGTTCCATGATAAACTGAAACTATGCCTCCAATCTATGCCTAATAGTGATCTTCCCAAGTTGCACCTTTCCCATACAGCTGAAATGTCTCAAAGTATATCCTGGGAAACAGAGTATTAATCAGCCTTTTCTCTTCTACCTCCAGCGTTATCCACCCAAAGCCTAAGCAAAGAGCAGTGGCCAAAACAAGAGAACATGAAGAAAATAAAGCTGCTTGCACACATTGATGTTAATTATGATTTGGTATTTCTAAATATCAATATTTTACAGTAATAAATGCAAGACACCCAACAGATCCATCTGGGCATGATGCAAATTCTAGTTTTAAAGGAAGGGGACAATTGATCACTTTCCCTTTCCATCTTTAAGTTCAATTTCTTCTGCGGCACATAGCAAATTTTGGTCTGAAGGTTAAAACACTGAAGAAGTTCCTCACCTCCCTGTCTTTTCTACCAAAGCCTACCAGTGAAACATGGATCTCACGCTAACAATGACAATGTACCTACCACACTCCAAATCTTTGGGGACTCAACCTGTTTTCACTAAAACCAATGAGAATTTTGACATTCATTTCAAATTGCACCCCTGGTGTACTGTATTATGTTTATTTTCCCACATATTAAATTCATTCCTATCAGGAATTAAAAAGTGATTAACTTTAATTTTCTCCAAATCCCAATATATTTGAATTGTCCCACACAAGAATGGGAATCATTGGTAATCTCAGCAGACAGGCAGAATACTGATTTTAGCAACCCTTAAGGTATAGTTTTGCTCTGTAAAGGGACTTTAAAGCTATCATCATATGGTTCCACATTCATTTGTTCTCATCTCAAACCTCCTCAATGCATGGTCACTTTTCCATCTGCTGGCCCTGCAAACTTAACCTGGGTTTGGAAAGCCAAATTAGATTCCTTCTAGTTCACGTCACCAACAAGGAAGACTTTTTAAAATTCTCCTGGTGATAACATTAGATATCATAGTATCCTGCTTATTCACGCCTCGCCATATCACAAAGGGCAGAAACTTAGTTCCAGAAACTATGGCAATTCTTAGTCAAGCAAGCAAATGTCAACTACATTTCTAAATACACACAGGGAGAAGTTTAAGTAAGAAAATGCCATTTTTTAAAAGTTAGTTTTCAACATATAAACTGCACTTTAAGAGCCTTATTTAAGAAAGCACTTTCCACATGCTTAAATATGATTAACTTGATGTTAATGGGGTTTCAGCACAGGCTTAAATTTCAGCATGTGCTCAACTGCTTCATTGAATAGTGATGCTTTCCTGAATTGAGACCTAAACTGGGGTACACTTGTTATAGTCCTTTCCTAGTAGCAGATTTCAGAACTGAATACGTAAGGACTGTCACTCTTTGTTTACATGGGTTTAAAACAGAAAGTCCATTGAAACCAATGTGAAACCTCTAAGAAGAATGAGAACAGAATCAGATTCACAGTATAATCCATATTTTTGCAAACTAGAAGTGTTTTCCTGTTAATAAAAATCATTATACTTACATGCATCTGCTGTTCTGCCTCTGGTCTCTTCAGTTCCTTGATTAGTAATTGGATTAGCCTGCCAAAGCTCACGGGTATAGTATGATTTCTGTATTTGGGCGGGCAAGGGGCTCAATAGAATTAAAAATAGGTATAGGTCTAATTTGTGGTTTAACAGATTGTTGGAGCCTGCAAATGTGTGGACATCTTGCAGACCATGATTACGGATTCTGGATCAGATGTGGATACAAATTTTGTATTTGTGCAAGGCTCTCCTGATTGTTAATGGTACTTAAATTACAGTGCACTTGAAATCAAACAGTTTACATTCCTCACCCTTAATTTTTTTTGTTTTAAACTTAATTATTTGGTATGTTTAGCAGCTACCACTTTTTAAAAAATCAACATTAGCATTAAAACAATTAGTTGAATAAACAGAACCATTTCATGTAACAATAGCCCTGTCTCCCTGGTTTTAGTGTTACATAAACATGCAATGCGCGTGCACACGTGCACACAAATTCCATCCCTTTTGTTTATCTGCCTCAGCACATTCCACACACATTTAAACTTTGCCTGTTCACATTCTCACTCACCTGGGCTGTAGACACTTGGAAAGCTGCTTGGATCTTGTGTTCACTGGCTGCAATGTCACTGGTGCAGTTTAGAATGGGGTCTCTCTATCTAGATACCTGTATTTCTGGGGCAAGTCTAAAACTAGAGAAACTGAAATGGCCTCAGGCTAGAGGTCTGCTGTGAGGGGACTGCTCTCTGATCCTACCCGGAAGGAGCCCACCTTGGGAAACTGACCTGGAAGCCCAGAGTGCTCGGTATCACCCCACCCTCCCTTCCCACAAATGTTCCTTTGCACTCTCTTACAGGGCTGAGGGTGAGGGGGCAAGCAGCAATGCCAGGTATTGTGTGTGTCCAGATCAGTACCCCTCCCCTCATCTGGACTGTGCTGTGTGGCATCAAGATCTGCTCTTCTGCACTTCCCTTATGCTGTCCACTGACCCAGGATGCACAGTGCCCAGTGTTACCACTCACCCTTCCCCCTCCCTGGCATTCCTCCACAGTGAGGAAGCTGAGCCAAACAGAGCGAAGAAATCTAGGTGCCACCCATATGTTGACACTGCCAGTGTGGGGGGATCCCCCCCCCCCCAAATCTCCACCCATGCTACCACCCCCAACCAGCATCTTCTTTTAGTACACAAGCAGCGGGCTGACTTATTCATGATACAAAACCAAAGCTTGTTAGCCCTTAAATTATTCGATGAGTTAGTGAAAATCCCTTTGGGGAGCACAGATCCAAATAAATAAGAAACTTTCCCCAGGGATGATGGAAATCCAGAATGAGATCTCCAACTCTCTCCATATGTGCCTTCTCCACAATTGAAATTTTCCTCAGGATCATTTTGGGAAAGTCAAACTATTTCATGTTGTGAATCTCACCATGTAGTCTTAATGTCTCCTGAGAATTGTAGTTCAGATATCCCATCTTCTCTGTGGGCTGGGCTCCCTAGATGGATCACCCCTCCAGGGATATTGTACAGCCTCTCCTCTACCTGAACCACTCTGACACACCATGCAAGTTCCGTGTCCGCTGTGCATCATAGAAGATGTTGTTCAGCCTAGGAACCAAGCCACAGAGGGGGATGAGGGCACTGTGGCACTCTAGTAGATGAAGTTCAACATTGAATTGGCCGAAAATTAAATACATCAATTTTGGTAATGTCAGGGCAGACCAAAGTCTGCATGGCATGGCCAGGCTACTATGTGCTTTGCCAGTTCTTTGCTTCCCAGAATTTGTACAGAGCCAACGGAAGCAGTCTCATGGGCTATGTCTACATTTGTTAATTTAAGTCGACTTTGTTAAGTCGACTTAGCATGTCCACACTCAAAATTTAAGTCGACTTAGAGGGGACACTACCAAATCGACCTAGAGCGTCCACACTGGATGCCTAGGTCGACTTGTAGGGGCTAGATGGACCTGGGACAGGTCCACGGTGGTGGGGGGGCACCCCTTGTACAAATGGGGCTGAGCCTGTCAGGGACCCTGGCAGGGCATAAGGGCAGGGTGGGCAGGGCTCTGTCCTGCCCTGTGTGGGGGTGCCAGCCACCCTGGCAGGGAGGGCAGTGGGGAAGCCCTAAAGCCCCCTAAGTCTACTTAAAGTCGACATAGGGATACTCTGCATCCACACTGGCTAAGTCGGCTTTCTAAAGTCAACTTAGCCAGCAAAGTCGACTTAAAAACGAGGTTTTATAAAGTCGACTTAAATTTTCCTTAAGTCGACTTAAGCAGCTGCTTAAGTCGACTTATGGAAAATGTAGTGTGGACGCAGATTAAATTAAATTGACTTAAGCAAGCTTAAGTTGACTTAATTTGTAAGTGTAGATGCACCCATGGAGCTGTAACTTACAGCTGGGGCTAGACTGAGCATGGCTTCTCCAAACTATGGGGAAAGCAAAGATAATGTCCACTCTGTCCTATGGTCATCACAGAAAGTGAGCAATTGAGAATCAGGGCCTCTATTTTTATCTATTAAGAGATCATTTTAAAAACAGAGATTGGAACAAAGTCATCCCCCAATAATTCAAATACTATGAAAATGAACACAAGTGTAGTGGTCCAAAAAGATATTTCATCTACTATTCTTTAAAACTTTCTAAAACCAAAAACATCGCTATGAATATAGACGTCAGAAATATGTTCATTTCAAGCTTTAATATTCTCTCTCCTGTAAAACAACTCGTTATTTCTTGTGCGTCAAGACAACAAAAAATTTAATATGGATCACAGCTAAAAACAGTTAGACTGGCACACAAATGGTTATTATATGGAAACAAATATCATCTTGCAGTGCAACTCTGTTCATACATCATAATGTAAATACACAATATCTTATCTCTACAGCATGCGCCGCACATATAGATAAATTCAGAGACAAGCATTGTGTGGCTTTTTTCTGAAAAGTAGAATGTATAGAGAAAACATTTCAAATCGAAAACTTCTTATACAATGGCTAAGGCAAGAATAAAATATAAAAGACATTCTTTTGTGTGACTCTAGTGACAAACCATAGTATCCCAGCTCTCATTCTACGGTGGCAGGAGACTCTTTCAACAGTGGGCAAAATTCAGCCTCCTGCAAGAATTTTGTTCATGTCTTGGAGATAGAATGTGGGTCCACCTACTGTGTTCACTGGCTGTGAGGGTACAAGGAAACATGCAAGTGGGCCCAGCCTCTGCTTCAGGAAGCTAGTGGGACTTTTTAAAATGCATAATAAGTGAGCTACATTAGGGGTGTATCCCAAAGAATTATAGCTAGGATTTTCAAAGCAGGGTGTGAACTTATTTTCCAACACAGGAGGTGTGTCTAAATGCTTTAAACTGCTTGGAAAATATCAACTAAGGTATTTATATGGCCCCCAAGACTGCAGTATCTGAGCACATTCTTACATATATTTACTCTCTCAAAACCTCCACAGATGAGGAATTGGGGCACACAGAGACTAAGGCCCAGATGTTTTAAAGATATTGAGGCACTATTCCAGCTTGTGTCACAAGGCCTATGTCACCTAGATAGCTAGACATCATTTTCAAAAGTGACAAGCACTTAGGAAGCTCTGTTTCACTGAAAGCCACTTTTGAAAACGGGACTTCACCATCTGAATCACTTAGGCTTTACAGCACAGGCAGAGGCGGCCTTTGGCTATTGGGGGCCCTAGGCAAAGGCCCATTGTGGGGCCCCCTATAGGGCCCTCCTCTGTGGCCCTGGATCCCCGCCACCAGCCTGCCCTGGCCCTAACCACCCTCCACAGCCCCAACTTCCCACCGCCTCCACTCCCCCTCCTCCGGCCCCAGCTCCCTGCTGCTGGCCCCAGCCCCAGGGGCCAGCTCCTCCTCCTGTTGCCAACCAAGGCAAATGCAGATTTGGCGGTAGGCAAAGCAGGCGATGGGGCCCCTGACTGCTTGGGGCCCTTGGTGTGCCCCTGCTTCGCCTACCCCAAAAGCCACCTCTGAACACAGGGTGGAGTAACACAAATACTTTGAACAATCTGGGCCTAAGTTACTTGTCTGAGGTCCCATAAGAGGCCTATAACAGAGCAGGTAACTGAATCTACTTCTGTCCAGTCCCAGGCTATCACCCTAAACAAGGGGTTGCTCTTCTGTCTCAGCTAACTAGCCCACCTCAAAATCTGTGCAGGGTAGCAAGATGGGGGGAGCATGGGGGAAAGGGAAAGAAGGCTCCTTATGCCTTGCCCATTTTTGTTCAACCTCCTAGAGACCAGGCATAATTAAGTCTTTTCCATGTTGCTCAAACTATGTGCTAGTATCAATAGGCACCTGTTTGGAATATCCAAGATTCTGTATCCTCACTACAGCAATATGGCTTCTTCAGTTAATTTATCCACATATAAAGTCTTCATTAGAAGTTAGGCACACACACGCAAGGCTGGGCTAATACAGGCAATTTAAGTATACAAAGTAAGTTGATAGCGGAAGGTGACCCATATTGATTCTCTCGGTCATGATATTTTACTCCTTGATTCTCTAATACAACATGTTTCTAATCTTATAAACAACAACAAGAAGAATGTGATAGGAAAGAGCCAAAGATCCAAGCCCTTATCAGGTACTAGAGAGTACCCCTGTAACAGGAGCCAGTAAAAGCTACATGTGTATAGACAGTGCTTTTTTAAAGATAAAAAAAGGGCCGGTACTCGGCCAGGGGTCTGGGGCCGTTGGTGGCAGGAGCCAGGGCCACATCACTGTGGGGGAATAAAAAAAAAGAAAAGGTGCTGGTATTCAATATCCTTGAGTACCACCACAAAAAAGGAAGGTGCCAGTACTCACTACCCCTGAGTACCATCACAAAAAGAGCCCTGTGTACAGACACCATCTTTGCAACACAAATCGTTACAGTCTGAAAAGCAGATACAAAAACAAACAAACAAAAAACCCATCTGTCTAATATTCCTTTTATTTCAGCAGGCCATCCCTCACTGTGACTCAGTATCAGGGAAAGAGTTGCACATCACAAGAGGATTTAGACAGAGTCTGTCTCAGCACAGCATGAGGACAAAGGTTACCAAATAGTGGCAAAGCTAAAATCATCCCTAAGGGATAAAGTTACTTATTCATTATTGACTCATCTGCTGAGAACTAATGAGCAATTAATACTTCCAAAGCTTACTCTGCTTGACATCTATTAAAAGCAGAAACTGAGTTAGTTTCCTTTTCCTACAGCAACCCAACAAGCCCTTTTAGTAATGGATCACACTTCATTCTCTCATCAAATGCATATTAATAAAAAGTGGTAAGCTAATGGTGGGTGCTGGATATACCACATCTCCCCTACTCCTCCTGAGGAACTGGCATCTCTTATAGATGCCATTCAATGTACATCTTCTCTTAGAGCTAGAGGTCTTGAATACATTCTCTAGGAAATAGCCACTAGTTGCCACTCACTATTTTATTTCAACGAGGATAATGACCTATCTCTGTATCAAGAAATGAGTTGAAAGGAGTAGTTTTATTTAAAAGAGCTAAAGGGACAATTTCAGGTTAAAAATCAGATTGGTATAAAATGCATTTTCTAGCTTACTAACAACGCCTTAGAGACTGTTAAAACTAAAAGAACATTGAGATAAAGTTTGTTTTTCACTGTTCACATCAGGTCTTTACTTTTTACATTTTTCTTTATTTTCATTGTCTAAAAACGCAAGGCTCAGATTTATGTGCAACCATAATTTTCTGGCTCTCAGGCACTGATTGGCTGCTACAGTGTATTGCAAATGCTGCAAAAGAATGTCATTTAAAAAAAAATCTAAAACTTTTAAATAAACAAAACAAACAGTTCGGCTGACCTTGATATTTGTAAGTGACCATTTCACATAATATGTATCTCTATAATTTTCCTAACCTTTTAAATAAATTTCTACTTCAGATTAGTCAAGATATCCATAGAATAGCTTTTCTGCTCCACACAAGTAGAGAAAAAAGTGCATTTATCTTCCTACAGATAAGGTGATTTCAAAGAATGAAGTTCAGAAGTGTTAATTTCAGTTCTTTAGACCATCTCTATGCCTTTCACTGTGTAAATTCATGTCTCAAAATATCTATGCTGGTTTCAAGCAAATATAGGACTAGATCTTGATCTCACACCAGTGTAAATCTGCAATAAATCCACTGAAACTGATAGAATTATTCCAGATTTAAAGTAGCATACTTCATATTAAAATCTGGAGTTTTTACATAGCAGCTATAGTACAATTATGCTTTAGATTTGCAAAATTGTTTGCACACAATGTGGTCAATTGGGAGCTTTCTTTTCCCCTATTTTGTGGAAGAGAAGTCTAAATGCTTTGCATTTAGCTATCTGAAAAAATGAAATACTATATAGTAGTTCATTACAAACAGTTACTTTTATTCCCAGTTTATGTATAAATGTTGCATCATCAAAAATACAAAACAGAGAACTTGATATTAGTGCTACATACCTTAGCCCAAAAGAAAAAAGAAAAAAAAAAAGTGCTCTGTACAGATATGACTGAGGATAAAACACAAAAGGAAGACTTGAACTCCATTTGATCAAAAATAATTTAATGATGGAGACCAGCAGGTTAGTAAATAATGGGTGGAATTTTGTAATGTGCTTCTGTCTTATGATGGCTCTGTGCACCACTTAAATCACAATCAAGTCTTCAAGATAGAGCATAAATGAGTTCTAAGTGATGCATAGACAATATTCTAACCCTAGCCTCCCCAAAGAGATGAATTTTATCTAGTACATGGAACAAGACAGTTGCACCAATATTCATATCTACATACAAATACGTAGCCACAGTCACAATGTATAATATTAACTTACACATATATAACGATCAATTAACAAGTAGGTGATAATACAGAATTTCTTTCATAAAAATGAATAAGGAGGTGTTCAATGCTAAAGGGAATCAGAATGTGTGTTCTTTGGAGGGCAGCTTGTGAAATTATGTTTTAAAATATCATACACATCAGAAAGTTAACTTTTGTTGTTCAGAAAATCTGATAACGTTAATCTTTGGTTTGTGCCTTCTTCTACCACTCTTATCTAATAGCTTTCATGCCTAGGCTACAGAATCTAGGTTGCTGTTCTTTGTAGTAACTCCACTAATCAATGGTGTGGGTTTCAGAGATATCATAATAGCGTTTTGCACTTCTACAGAATATCTTCTGTATCAGGGTCTCAGGGGGCTTTGAGAACATTTATAAATTTAGCCTCACAAAGTCTCTGGAGGATAAGATATGAGCCCCATTTTTCAGATGAAGAATAACAAGGAAAGGATAAATGATTTTTCCAAGGTCAAGAAGTTTATAGTAGTCCAAGGAATAAAGCCCAAGTGCAAACCAAGAAATAAAACAAGTAAAAATGGGATATGTTCAGAAGCTAAAATAGAGAAAGAACAACTTAAAAAAATATTACCTAGACAACTTAGATGCCTTCAGGTCACCAGGGCCTGATGATATGCACCCTAGAATACACAAGGAGCTGACTCAGGAAATATCTGAGCCATTGGCTATTATCTTTGAAAAAATCATGGAAGACTCGAGAGATCTCAGAGGACCAAAGAGAGCAAATATAGTGCCCATCTATAAAAAGGGAAATAAGGACAGACCAGGGAATTATAGATCAGTCCATTTAACCTCTGTCCCAGGAAAAATAATGGCATAAATAATTAAGAAATTAATTTGCAATCATCTAGAAGAGAATAAGGTGTTAAGTGATAGTCAGCATGGATTTGTCAAGAACAAATTGTGTCAAACTAACCTGATAGCTTTCTATGACAGAGTAACAAGCCCTGTGGATATTGTGGAAGCAGTAGATGTAGTGTATCTAGATTTTAGTAAGGCTTTTGATTGGATCTCATATCACTGTCCCATTATCAAACTCAGGAAGTACAACCTAGATGCAATTACTATAAGGTGGGTGCAAAACTGGTTGGTGCAGTCACGCTGAAAGGGAATAACAAATACGGTACTGCAAGGATCGGTTCTAGGTCTGTTTCTATTCAATATTTTCATCAATGATTTAGATGATTGTATAGACAGTACACTCATAGGCTATGTCTACACTTGCTAAAATTAATTCGAATTAGTTAGTTCGAAATAGCTTAATTAATATAATTCCCTTGACTGTCCTTATTTCCCTTCTTATAGATGGGCACTATATTTGGTCTCTTCGGTCCTCTGGGATCTCTCCAGTCTTCTACGTGCCTTGTAATCCAAGCCTGATGGGCCCTGTGCTACCAATTCACATCTAGGTGGGTTTCTTTTGTTTTTGTTTTTTTAAGATGACCAGCAGTCTGAGTCCCACAATTTTTGATGCCCATCTTGAAACACTTGATGGGTGGGTTTTCAGCAGTTCCTGGGGAGGGATGGGATAGGGAAAGGCTCAGTGTCTCAGTGAGCGTATCTAAAAATTGAAGAAACTAAAATCATTCATCACTTTTGAAAATGTAGGCTTGTGTGTCAATATTATAGGAAATGCCAGGATTAAATACACTGAGATTTTGAATTAGACAATGCATCTTTACCTAAAATGCCTTGAATTCCATTATAAAAAAAAAAAAAGAATGGACTAACATCTCAAGAGCTTTTGTCTTATCCATTCAGAAACAGTAACAGCTTTAGTCAACCATGTCTGACTGCTAAACATGTAGCTATGAGTAAATAAAGCCAGAGGCCCCGATTTCATTCAAATGGAGGAGCAGAACTGGCAACCTGCCGGAGCCCTGGGTTGCAATTTGCATATAATGGAGCAGATTGCAGCCATTCCTATATTTAATCTGAGAATGCAGCCATATGGAAAAATTCAAATGTGCAGCACTCCTTCATAATCAAAAAAACCTGTGGCTGCTTTTATCTTTAATCTGCAGGTGGAGCTGCACAAGCCAGATTTTCTTAAGAGCGCAGGCCCCCTTAGTGCCTCTTTATGTACCCTCACTAGATATCCCCATTTTCAAATGTGCACAGCACCCAACAGCCCCATTCAGAATAGCACAGCGCTGATCACTTTTTAGAATTTGGCCCCAATTTTGATTACCGAGCACAAGTAAAATCTACTTCTACAGGTCATAGAAAACAACATTCAGGCTTCATCTGAGCAGTCTGACCAAATAAAGATGGTGAGTCCTCCAGTCTCCATTAGCTGTAGAACTCAAGGCCACCATTGTGACTACTATTCCTTTTGACAACCATTGTGATAAGAAAGCCCAAGTCAGAGTGAATCAACAGCCTAAACCCCACCTTTGCCTGGGGAAGATCATCTCTGGTCAAAGATTCTGTTTACCTACAGAGTCTACTTTCCATTCCGTGTAACTCAGTCCAAATCAGGTTATTGTTCTTAGTACAAGTGACTTACTGAGCCTGAGGAAGTTGTCTTCAGGCCCGATTCTCCAAGGTAGGTCAATTGAATTCCATGCAATTTGCTGCATGCGGGATTTCAGAATAGAACTTAAAAAAAAACAAACCCCAAAAAAGGCTCTGTTTGCTATACATGGATATTAAAGAGACTGTGGCCCTTTCTATTAAAGTAGGGATTTGTCCCCCTCTCTTGCCCTCTTCCACCATTACACACAGAGCATATGCTGTGAATCAGCAGTCTGCTGTTCTGTCAGATAATCACTTTTTCATGTACAGTAGCAGTACAACAGGGCAGAGATTCCCACATGTATTAATGCCTTTGCATCCTACAGTCACTCTTCTGTCCTTACAATAGTGCTTTCCCACTTGCTAAGGACCCAAAATGTCATTGGGCCTTCCCAATAAACTTGTCAATAAGTGTTTACTGAATTGGGTCTATCATTGGTAAAGTGCTTGGGGATTTTAGGGGGATGCAAAAGCACAATATAAATTATTATTACTGCTAAATCATCTTGTTTCTGGATTCCCCTCACTACTATTATATCCCACATGCATTTTTGATTCAAAGAGGTAGCCGTGTTGGTCTCGTTCAGCAAAACAAACAAGGAGTCTGGTGGCACTTTAAAAGACTAACATTCATCTATCACATGAGCTTTTCTGGAAAAAAAAAATCCCACTTCATCAGATGCTTGAAGATGGGGAATTTACAGAATGGGAGCAAAATAAATTCAGGGAAGCTCAAGTCATATCAATTGTCTGATGAAGTAGAATTTTCTCCCATGAAAGCTCATGCAGTAAATACATTTGTTAGACTTTAAAAGTGCCACCAGACTCTCTGTTATACATTTGAGGAACTTTACCTAATCATGTTCTACTGAGTCTCAAAGTTATACCTATTTATCCATGCAAACACATGACGACTTCACAGTGCATTTGAAAATGAAAAGTCGTCTTTTGGCCCTTTCTTTAAGAATTACTTTCTATTTCACATACTGGCTACAGCACAAATAAACAAATCATTAATAACAATAAGGCTGGACAACCATTGCTTCCCAACAGTACAGCCTGCCAATACTCCAGAAATATATTGCTGTTTCTCTTTCCTCCAGAAAATCCTTTCCAAGGACCTACACCCTACTCTAGCTTGCTCAGATTCTGAAAATTGTTGTTTATGACTGCGCCTCTAATCCTTGACCCAAGTAGCAGTGCCAAGAATTAAACCACAGTCTATAGAGAGCAACGAGATCCATAAGCTAGAATCTTCTAACATTGTGAGTCCATTCTATGAGCGTGCTAAATCTAAGCCACATGGGATTGCTATCCCAGGATAATACTTCAGATGCTGCAGATCACATTGATATTGTTAAACCTTTCGAAGTCTGGTATAGTTTTCAATTGACAGCATACCTGTTAGTAAGATAAAGTCTAAACTGCAAAACAAATAAAATGATAAATTTCCTATTAGTGTTGGGCAAAGCGTCTTAGGGAGTATAATGTACATATATCAATTTCCTACTGTGCTAGCACTTTTAGATTTCCTTTCATCCTATTATAGTAAACAAAGTGCAGCTCTCTGGCAAGAAACAGTAACATTCTGCCTGTAATATCATATTCGTCTGAAAGAAACCTACGAGCACAGAATGCGGCTTCACTTGGAATGGCACTCTACACCATTTTCCAAAGAAACCTAATTTTTAAAAATATTTTAAACAGAAGAAAAACCAAGACTATTTTTACAAAGGGCAGGGTGGCCATTTCTGTTAAGTATTTCAGACTCTGTTAATATACATACAATGTTTTAAAAGGCAACTATAGAAATGCTGAAATTGTCAATATTTTCTAGGTAGAAGCACTGTACATGGATTAAAGGATAATATAAATTGTCAAAATTCTGTATCCAGTGATATACAGCATCCACAGCAAAGCTTTTTACAATGTTACCAATGAAGAAACACTGCATGTCTCCAGCGTTGTCACTGATCTCCCCGTCATTAGATAGTTTTCTTTCATAACCTATTTATGGGTACGGATAGATTTATGATGTCACAAATTTGGCATTACGACTTCACTGTAGAATAATCAAAGTAATAGATGGGAATAGCTGGGAGGAAGCACATTCATTTCTCTTTCTAGTTCTTTCACTACATGTTATTTATAAAAGCACCTATAAGAGTGTCTCTAAAATTTGTAAGTGTCATACTTTGAAGAATATGTGGTTCAAACTTGCTCCCACTGACACTGATGTGAAAATGTCTACGGTCTTCACTGGAGAACTATAAGTGCCATTAGTGAACTACCCAAGTGCCAACTTTCTTCCCACGCAGGCCCCACTAACTGCAGTAGGCTTTCCACTGGGGACACAGTCTAAATATGAATGATGATTTCCCAGTAAAAAAATCATGCATCTGATTAAGTGAATATACAGCACGGATAGTGTATTTGACCATATTTTGTCATATTGTCACCCAACTAGTCTGCCAAACTTACCTACCTCCCTTTCCTAGGACATACATTCCAACCTGCTGCACCCAGTATATTAAAACATCAGAAACTGGCACAGAGGAGGTGGGTTACATAGAAAATACATGTCTTGACTGAGGACATCAGTCAGTGGAAAGTTGGGTTGGCATGTATTTAGATAAGAATTTTTGCCTCCGCTGCCACAATCACCTCCCCAACAACCTTAAAATGGGGAGTTTCCAGATATCATATGCATGGAGATTGCCTAGTGCCTTGATGTTTATGGGCAGGATCCTGCTTCATTTCAATCTGACTGAAGTTTTCCCTTCATTGGAAGCAAGGTCTGGCCTTAAGTTTGAATCAGTGAAAACTGGTTCTTGTCAGGATTAGTTCTACAGTACACTGACAACACTTCTGTTTATCTTTCGTTGGTGTTAATGCAAAATATCAGACCCTGCTTTAATGTCCTTAAGTGCTATTATTATAGCAAGGTAGCATAACGGATAACTCAGGCTTCTAATCCAGGGCAGAACTCCATACAAACAGAAAAAGGCAGCTAGTTTTTAAATGGATTATAAGATTAAGTTCCTTTAGACTTGGGAATCACACGTCTAGCACCAGCTGAATAATATTTTTTATGTCAACAATGTTTGTACAAGACAAAGTCAAGTAAGCATTTTGCACGAGCTGTTGGGTGTTCTCCTTGTTCTCAATGTTTTTAACCTCACTGTTTAAATAAATTATAAAGAGACGAGAGCTTTAGTGTTACACTGTTGATAAATCCATAGCACAAACGTTATATTTGTGCTTTGGCAATCACACACTATAGAAAGTTGTTTTCAAAAATAAAATTTGGGGTGTAAATACTGTATTTTATTTTCTTAAATTATTTTAATTCTCTTTTCTTTCTTTAAAAGTGCTTTCTTAGTAGGATATAATGAGAGATAAATGATCTTTAGGGGATTATTGTACTTGGACATACCATTATTTTAATTTCTTCTTGTTCTCCTTACAATTTAAAATGAAATTTTTAAAATAAATGCCTCCTATATATTGACATTAAAATAATCTGAAAGGGAAGAGAAGTTTACACATAGACCCTAAGGTCAGAAGGGACCAATATGATCAGCTAGTCCTGTACAATGAGGCCACAGAACCTCACGTACCCACTCACGTAATAAAACTCTAACCTATGTCTGAGTTATTAAAGTCTACAAATCATGGTGAAAAGACTCTAAGCGTATGTCTACACTAGAAAAAGTTAAGTCGACTTAACTGGCCTTAAGTCGACTGAATACAGTTGACTTCAGGGTTACACCCCGTCCACACCATCCTTAAGTCAATTTAAGGCTAAGTTGACCTAATAGGCAGTTGTTATTAAGTCAACTTAAGGAATTTCTTAAATCGACTTAATGAAAGTCAGGTGTAGACATGGAGTAATTTAGGTCAACTTAAGGGTCCTTAAGTCAACCTAAATTGCTAATGTAGCCTTACCCTAAGGCAGTGGTTCCCAATCTTTTCTCTGCCGTGGCACACCTTGATACCTTCTATTTTTTTTTCCAAGGCACACCATGATTAAAAAAAAAAAAAAAAAAAAAAAACTAAAAAACTCATGGATATTCAAATTAACTCAAAATAACCTAAGAATATTCATGAACCATGGCACGCTGGTTGGGAAATGCTGCTATGTGCGGTGGTAGGGGTAGCAGGGCAGGAGTTCAGAGGGGAGAGGAAATCAGGAGTGGTGTGGGGTGGCAGGAGAGAGTGTGGGGAGCAGAGCAGAGCAGGGCTGGGGTGGCAAAAGAGGACAAGGGTGACGAGAGGAGAGGGGAAAGGAGAACAGGAGTGGCTTTGTGGGCTGGCAGGGGGAACCTGGGCAGTGAGAGGGGAGGGCAGGGCAGGGCAGGGGACCATGGCGCACCACCCCCTTCTCCCCAGTGGCTCCTTGCCACACAGGGCAGACCCTCACCCCACTGCTGCTCCCTCCTACCCCAGTGGGTCCCGTCAACCCTCCCCCACAGCCCCTGGCTGCCTGTGATGGATCCTCCCATCACTGCAGGGGCCAGAACTAGACCTCCAGCCCCCACCTCTTTGGACCCTCACCGGCCGCCACTCAGGTCTCACCAGGGCCCCTGCAGGCCTTGCTGCAGCCCCGCTGAACCTATTCCCCTGCTCCTGCCAGCCCCCCCTGCCATCAGCTTCCCCCCACCCATGGATGGATTTTTAAGCTACCCCTGAGAGAGGCAACTACAAAAATCCACCGCTGCCCCACCCAGTCCAGCTCCAGTCACTGGGGCCAGGGACAGATCCCACTGCCTGAGTCCCAGGGTCCTTGGCTGGGGCTGGATCCTGCCACCACTGGCGTCTCCGGGGCCACGGCAGACCGGATCAGGGCTGCTGCCTGGCAACTCTGGGGACCCCCAGCCAGGACTGGAATGGAGCTGCTGGTGGCTCCAGAGACCTCTGGCCGGGGCAGGAGTGGGCAGCCGCCAGCAGCGGGTCCAGGAACCCCTGGAGAGAGCCGGGGCCAACAGCCCCGGGGATCCCCCAGCCTGGGGCCGGAATGGGGCTGCAGCTGCTGCCACCAGCTCCGAGGACCCCTGGCCGGGCCAGAATGGGGCTGCAACTGCTGCCGCTGGCTCCAGGGACAACCCAACAGGGGCTAGAATGGGACCAGCAGCGGCTCTCCACCACTCCCCACCATCCTCCATGCCCCTATCAGTCCCCCAATCCCCAAACTATTTACCCCCCTTCCCCAGCCCACACTTATCTGCAGCCAGCAGGAGCAAACTCTGCTGCAGGCTTTTCCCTCTGTACAGCCCACGTGGCTGGGCTGAGCAGAGCAGGAGATTTAAATGAGCCAAGATCCCGGAGGTTCTCATGGTACACTTCAGGTGTTGCCATGGCACACCAGTTGGGAACCACTGCCCTAAGATACAGAGAATCCACCAGCAAGTGAGCAGTGCCCCATGCTACAAAAGGAAGGCAAAAACTCCCAGAGCCTTTACCAATCTGCCCGGGGGGAAATTCCTTCCTGACCCCAAATATGGCAATCAGTTAAACCCTGCGCACATAGGCAAGACTCACCAGCCAGACACCTATTTCATTCTTCTGAAGACTATAGTGACATGCATATCAAAATTAATACTACAACACTGATGCAGTCTCCAGGGAAACTTTGGTAAACCTTTCTCTACTATGGCAATAACCTGACATTTGTCACTGTCTGGGTTTTTTTTCCTTCTTTTTTTAAACAAAAAGTAAAAGTCAAATCCAGGAAAAGGATAAACAGTAAACTTTTTATAGAAATAGCCAGTGGAATAGTTTTGCAAGGGTAGATGAGGTAACTATACCACTTGTGACTTTTAATACAGATTGTGTTATGTTTTCATACACAAGAAGCTCAACAGAACAACACAACAAGAATGAAAAAATAGTTCTTGTAAGAGAGCACAGTGGACATCTCTCCTCTGAAGCAGGCTGCAGCAACTCTGAGACAATGGGAATGGAGTAGTGACCCCCAGTCACAGAGCTGTTGCATCTTGAATGTCTATGATTGTGCAATTACTCAATTATTACTAGGAATAGTCAGTACAGTCAACCATTCTTATGGCAGCTAAGAAGCACTAAAGATTGAAGGTCTGCCTTGACCTCAGCTTTCCATATACAACTTCCACCTAGGATACAGTGGAGGATGTATATACAGCATGTACAAGTCTATACCCACTTTTTTGCAGCTGCAAAAGCTGTTCTCTGCTGCTGGATGAAAGTGGGGCTAGTCCCCTAAGAATAGAGCTGGTCAATTTCTCCTCTCCCTCCCCCCCGGAAAATAGATTTGACTAAACAAAACTTTTGGTGAAAATATCAAGTTTTCATCCCCCCCAAAAAATCCCAAATTGTTACTGGTTTATGGGTGAAAACGGGGAAAAAAAAAAAACAAATCTAAAACAGCATCACAGTGCCTTCTGGGAGTTGTAGTTCAGAGCCCTCATGATCCCACTCTCCACTAGGATCCAGGCTGTACAGCAAGACTACATTTCCCATGATGATGTGCTACAGCCAGGAACCCCCAAAATGAAGTGCAACAACTCACGAAGAAGGGAGGCCATGTTGCATAATGGATAACGTAGTCCAGCCAATTATCTTGGACAACAGAGCAGAATGGGGCAGGAGGCAACCAAACTAAACTTCCATTAGGCACCATGGCACACTTCTGAATAAAAATGTTCAGTGTTCTGCTTAAGTTTTCCAACAGTTCCAAATCAGCTGGGGGGGGGGGTGCCCCACATGTGTTGGATTAGATTTTATGTTAAAAAAAAATTCTGGCCACCTTTCTTGAACAATCTCCTTGAAGGATGGCACAGGAAATACAATTAAAATGCAGTGAGCTTTCCACCACTGGGTATGGTTTTGAGGAGTAAAACAGTTGATCACTTAATCAGTCCTCCATTCATGATCCCAACTTCTATTTTCACACTCCCAAGACATCACTATGTAAATCATCATTGCATTGCTTGACTTCTAGCAGATTTACCTGCTCCCAGATAATAAATCTAAAGTCTTAGAAGAGAGTAATTAGTGTCAAGTTCTCCACCTTCAGCAGTATGGAGAGACAAATGTTTGCAAAAGTGGGACAGAGGATGTGAAGATGAGAGGGCAGCTGCAATAACTGTGGCTCCTATTCTGCTAAGCAGGCAACTTCTCTTCCATAAGAAGAGGCTCTGTGGGTAGAGGAGCTAGAGCCAATAGGTAGCCATGCTCTCTGGGAAGGGGGCCTAGAGTTTGTAACAAATTGCTAGGGCTTAATGCTAATCTGTCCTCATTGACTACCCCAAATGTTCTACTGCAATAAGGAAGCAAATACCACCGTGATGTATTTTCCTTTAGTGCTGTTTTGGAGAAGAATGGTGCGGGGGGCTTGATCTACAAATGGGGCTTAGCTCCCTGAATTCAGTCACAGACCGACAGGATTTGGTTTTCAGTTTCCTGCAGATTCCTTAACCAATGCATCTGGAGAATCCACCAGGTGTTTGTGAGTAATTTTCTCCTGCTGTGGTTTTGTTTACCACAAATGAAGTTTATTCAGGTCTAACAGATTTACACCTTCATAAATTCTATCCTTGGAATCTAGATTTGCCTTTGGTCATCATTAGTCAGTTTTTCCGTGCAGGCTCACCGGACATCTCAGATATACTTTTCATTCAATTCTTTTCCATCAGATGAAGTGGAAGCAAAATAGACTGTTTAGCAGGGAGCTATGATGTTTCAGATTTAAAGTAATAAATGCTATTGCAAAGTAAGTAGGTCTTAAAGAGGCATGGAAGAACAACTCAGAACTGAAGTGACGGAAGAGATCTATCTGAAATACAGAGGACTGCACTTGCAGCTTAATGGATTTGCACTTTGTGCATCTTTTCTATCTTCATTGTGAGCATATATGACTCCTCTCTTAATGCGTCACACTTCCATAACACCTTCCATCTGAAGACATCAAAGTGCTTGACTGTCATTAACAGATAAATCCTCTTCCCTGTGCAAAGCCTAAGTGACTGGGCTTTGTGCAAGAAGCTACTGTGGCAATCTTTGTGGGGGAGGGTTAGAGTCCGGTCCCATTCCTCAAACCCTTCCCCCCCCCCCCTTCTATACAAGAGGGGTTGGCCATCAGATCTACAAAGTCACAAACCTTTGTCAGACTCTCTTCATGTACTGAGAATACACACCGGTGCTGCTGCATTCAGGATCTTCCATGCCCCTTCTTGGGACAGAAGTAGTAGAAGGGAAGTATTATTCCCATAGGAAAACTGAGGCATAGAGCAGATAAGTCCCTTCCCCAAGATCTGTGGCACAGAGTGGAATAGAACCCAGATGTCCTGAACCCACCCTGGTATGCCGATCACTAAACCGTGCTTCTGTTAAATTAAGAAAAAAGTTAGATTACAGTATCCATCTCCCCCTCCCTCCCACTCTGTAATTTTCCTGTTTAAAGAGGAAGGTGTCCTGAAATATTATAATATCAGACAGCCATAGCAAATATTTTAGACAGTGCTTGCATCTTGAGCCATTAGGAAGAAAATAGATCCCCTAAGGAAACTGAGCATGGATATTGTATATGCATTAATGGGAAGTAAATGAGTTTGAAGTGATGTTGATTTCATAGTGGCTTAGAATGCAGTAGCCTTGAAGTGGGCTGATATGAGAATGCTAATTAAGGCTCAGTGAGTGAATTCTGCTTCTTGTTGCACCTGTTGCTGTGTTATTCAACAGGATTGTTTAGTTTCCTTACCTAAAATTTTCATTGTAGAAAAACCTCTTTCCACAATTAAATTGCTAAAACTGAAATTCATCCAACTGTGTTGAACAAGACTTTAACTCCAGCTTATTTTTCCCCTTTTTGAAAATGAAATGTTTAACTTGTTATGAGCTGTTATTTTTAGTGGATTTTAGAGATAAAAGTAAGTTACATAATCACTTTCACAAAACTGCACTAAAAATAGGAGGCGCTCAGCCCAATGCTATTGCAATTTCTTCTAAGACCCCAATTTTCTAAGACCCACGAAAATGCAGATAACAGTCACTTTATCAGACAGTCAAGCAGGACCTCCCTGTCAGGTAGGCAGGGGTCTGCATTAGTATAATCCTCATTTGCAGGGGGAGAAACAGAGTGTGTGTGTGTGTGTGTGTGTGTGTGTGTGTGTGTGTGTGTGTGTGTTTCTAACCCATGACTGTTAAAATAATACCATTTGTTCTTGGAGCTGATCCCTCATGGGGTTTCATAATCACAAACCATAACTATCTCAAATAAGAGAAAGAAACATTCAAAGGGGCACAGGTTCCAATCAGAGATTTTTTTAAAAAAAAAAAGATATTTAAATCTCAAGGATTTTTTAAGACCTGCAGTTAACTTATCTTAAAATGCTGTTCAAAACCAAACCTAGACTCCTGATAACTTGCTCCTATTAATTTAGGTACATGCCTTCTGGGAACTTCCCACATGGAGGACATAGGAGCACAATACAGAATATTGAGAAAATATTAAAGCTATGACTTTACAATGGTAACAATATTTGCTTTACAGTGTAATCATTTCAAATTGAATGTGTTAAAGTTGGGCAGTTAAGTTTTCACAAGGATGTAACTGTTGCACACAAAGTTACCCTGAAATGAGGAAAAGCTACAAAATATGCTTTCCATTGACTACTGTGATTCTTCTTTCCTTGTGCAAATTTAATACAGGAATAAGTATTGCTTCATCAAAATCTGCAGGATGAATTGAGAGGTGAGGTGTTATTTTTCCTCTTTTCTAAATAGTAGTGGAATATGACAGCATTTTTAGAAAAAAAAATTGAATTGCTACAAACTAAGTAACAGTGTAATATAATTCTTCTACTTCAGATCAGCTTTGATAATCTACATACCTGCAACCAGCTGAGGACTTTTCTTCTGTTCCCTGTGTCCTGAAGGTTATTTTATATATATATATATATAAATCCAATCTAGTGATTACGTGTGGTCTCCCACTGCTGCTTTCAGTTCTGGTTTAAGCAGTCTGCTGCAGATGCCCATAAGAGCTGAATGTAAAAGAGCTGCAAAGCTAAGAGTACGCCTTGCTTTGCAGGGTCCCTAGCTAGCTCTGGTACAGATGCAAAAAGGAACATTGAAAGCTCAGCACTGACTCTTCTCACTCACTGCATGGGGATATCATCAAAGTCTCAGCTTTCTATTGGCTCTGATCACCAAACAAATCACACCAGCCACCCCCGCCTCCACCCGCCGCCCTCCTCCCCCTCCACCCAGAGCTTGTTTCTCATCGAGCCCACAAAACATTGCAGCGTCAGACACTTCAGTTGTTCGCTGTGTTTTCTGCTTTCCTCCTTCCAGTCTGTGAATTTACAAGCTTGTTGTCGGCTCTAAGGGTTTTTTGTAATCAGACTTCCAATCTAAACCCTCCTGTTTCTGTAGGGAAGTTCTCCATCTACTAACCCACCAGAAAAAAAAGCCTCTTTAGATCTTCCTCCTTTTATTGAAGGACTTGCAATGCTAAGAATACATGAAGGTTATGATTGTGTGCATTCAAACAGTGGTTTTCTTGACTTTAAAAAAATCCATGACTAGTAAAATTAAAGGCTTGCAGAGCCTAATTACCTGAAGGATAAAGTGATGAAATCCTCAGCTGAAGTCAGGACAAAGTCCACATCATCTGGTTTTGCTTGTGTCTCATTGTAAAATTTGGGCTATTATTCCTATATTTGTTTATTGAGTGAAGCCATTTTTAATCTCCATCAAATCACACCATTTACACAGAGAAAGAAATTAGGATGCCAAACCACTTCTTACCTGGATCTGAATGTATTACATCAGAGCAACTGAAATGGTTCCTGCATCCTGCTGGAATCTTATGGCTGGTCTTCTTTCTCAGGATGGGTCAAGGTGGCTTGTGGGGTAGGATTTTTTTCACACCCAGGGATTGTGCACAGTGTTGGTTCAAACCAGAGTCCTATCATCTGTGAAAACTGACACTCCTGTGTCTTTATTATGACCTTCTGTTGAAATAAAATAGAAATAGATTATTTGGGCTCTCTTAGTGCAGGAAGATGTAACATTTCCTGTAAACATATTGGCACAGTTGCCAATGAAAATGAGAGAGAACAGAATATATCAGTTATAACAGATGCATCTTTAATTTAGGCTATGACACATACTTGACTGATGCTGCTGAATTAAGTAAAATGAATTGGTTGCGGTTAAAAGTCACCATTTACCCAATTTAGCACACCCTGCCATCTGAAATACACATAAATGGAGTGCCTGACAAACACTTGTCTGCCAACAGTGTATAAATGCTGAGTCTGAAATGGCACCCTCTGTTGCATTTATTTCTGTAGTTACTCTTTCTTGGTTGTACTGTTGGCTCCTCTTCCTTTTTCTCTCTTCAGTATATATGTGATTTGTCTCTTTTGGGTGTATTGGTTTTTAAATGAACTTTAGGGGTTTTCTGGGAAAAATCAGAAAAATAAATATAAGAAATACAAGGATTGAAAAAAAATATTAAGGAAAAAGGACGCTTGGGATTTCATTCAGCACCAAGGACTCCAGTTTTATGCCAGTGTTACTGAACTTGTTTATTTTTCCTCCCATTCTGTAAGTTCTGCATCTTCAAGCATCGGCAAAGTGATATTTTTCTCCCTGGAAGCTCATGTGATAAATAAATTTGTTAGTCTTTAAAAATGCCACAAGACTCCTTGTTTGTTTTGCTGAACTCAGTGGAGTTGCTGTGAATCAGCGTTCCTGGTGCTGTTCCATGCCACTGTCCATTCAATTGATGTTTGATTGGATTCCTTTGCAATTTTGACTGGGTTTTCTTCAGCCCCAGTTCATTTTAATGGCTTTTAACCTGTCCATTTTATTTATGTCTGCCTAAGTGCTTATTTAATCTTTTGCTTTATAACTATAATGACCTTTCACAGGTTTTCATAATCCTACATGGTATGTGGGGAATTTAAAGATTTAAAAGTCGTTTGACTTAGTAAATAATTTTGTTTTGTCATCATCTGGCTTATTTCTTTTGAAAGCAGAAATGCTGCCTATTCTATTTGCTCAGTTAGTAACACTCAGGTTACTCACATATTCATAGACTCTAAGATCAGAAGGGACCAGTATGATCATCTAGTCTGACCTCCTGCACAATGCAGGCCACAAAATCTCACCCACCCACTCATTCAATAAGCCTCTAACCTATGATTGAGTTATTAAAGTCCTCAAATCATAATTTAAAGACTAAGATACAGAGAATCCACCAGCAAGTGAGCCATTCCCAATGCTACAGAGGAAGGCGAAAAACCTCCCGAGTCCATATTCATGTTTATTCATTCAGCATACCCAGTCATAAGGCTAACTGAGCATTTTGGGGTCACAGGAATTTTATTCCTTTGCAAAGCAATCATTGGGAAGTGCCCAGGTGCTACGGGTTTTAGTCTGATGACAAAAGATACTGTGTTAATTCTTTTAGCCTGATCTACATACAGTTTTGGTAACAGTGTAACTGTTGTTTAGAGGTGTGATTTTTATACCTATATAGTTATGCCAGTGCACAGTCTGGGACTAAGCATGATAAGCTTAGATAAGCTAAGCCCACTCCACCACTATGTGTTCAAATTAGAAACATCTCAAAATTTCTGGGGTTTACATTCTGCTCATTCCAGCACTTTTCTGCTGATACCAACAGAAGCCCTGAGCCACGGTGGCATGTAAGCTGAGACATGGTGCATCCCCATCATGTGACAATGGTAAAGAGTCACAGAAAGAGAAACTTTCTTTTAACACTTAACAAGGAACTATATTTGAATAAAGAAAACAGCTTTATCCCTAAAACTACTCTCTCTCTCTCTCTCTCGGGATTGTGGGAGTTTCTGAGAGGGAGACAGTTTTTGGAATGTGTGCCCTAGCTGTGTTTCCAAGGCTGGGTCTACACTGCTGGCAAAATTCCACAGCATCCGACAGGAGTTACGCAAGCTACACAGAATGGCTTGTGTAACTCCCATGGAATTTATAACTTCCCCTTCTACACACCATCTCGCTG
This sequence comes from Pelusios castaneus, assembly GCA_007922175.1. Classification (NCBI taxonomy): domain Eukaryota; kingdom Metazoa; phylum Chordata; order Testudines; family Pelomedusidae; genus Pelusios; species Pelusios castaneus. The sequence goes on along the minus strand of ML685870.1, from coordinate 877,683 downwards.
TACCGATGGGAAATCTGTTCTTGTCGATGCAGCACTACAGTAACTAAGGGAGTTTTATTAGATTGACTTCCAGATCAATTGAGCGTGTCTTTACTAACTGCTCAATTGAACTGGATAACTCAATCTGGTGGCAGCAAATTTGCCGCTGTCAGTGAAGACATACCCTGAGAGTCTGTATTTGTTTTTATTTTGTTACTTGGTGTTTCTTTGTTTTGGGGATGTAGTTGGAGGGTGTTGTTGGAGAGAGAGTTTCTCCATGGGTTCCACTTCAGTTGGCTTTATCTGATTTGATCCATGAACATGGGTTGATCACTGCCCTATGGAAACTAAGGGGGCAGCTCTTTCTCCTATATGCCAGCACCACTAGAAAAAAAACTCAGGACCGTTGTTCCTCACCAATCAGAACAGGATAACCCCTGGTGCAGCTCCTTTATTGCCAGCACATCACAGGCTTCAGATGAGTACAGTAAAAAGAAACAGCTGCTTTCCAGATCCCAGCAGGGTCATCTGTCAGATGATCATCCAGCAGCTGTAGGGAAAAAAATCTGCTGACCATCCATAGCCTTTTTCTCCAACCTGAAAAATCACCTGCTATAATGCACCAAGGGTTATCCCCTTCTCATTGGTGAGGAACAAAGGTGCTTGAATGCCCTGCTGTCAATGCAGGAGCTCTCTTCATAGTCCAGCAGCTGTCTACAGGCAGCAGCCCATGTATTGGGGGTTGGGGGCTGCCATCTGAATTTTAGAAGCATTTCTGGCATCTTATTGGTCCTGAGTTTTTTCTAGTTGTGCTGGCATATACCCAGGAGGAGCTGCCCCCTCAGTTGCCATAGGGCAGCGATCGCCCTGCTGCACACAAACAGAGATCTTTGTGGCTTGCAGAGCTGAATACCTATTTCCCATCTTTGCTTTGATTCTAAGATTTTATCCAAACTCTAAGCCAAATGCCTGAAGGAATGTCTGGACTCTCTGATGCACCCTTATCAAACAAATTGTATTCCTACACTTGAATTTTTGATCACTTTATGGTTTTTATGGTTAGAAAAGTTTGTAATCTGTCTGTGGAGCTTGTTTCAATGGACAGGAGAAGATCTTTGATAGAGTTAACCATAGTTATCTTTTAAAAACATTACAAGCTCGTGGGATTGGGCCCAGACTTTTCTTCATGTATTTCCTTATCATAGCATGACATTTTTAGTGTCCTAATGTTTAATGGTGTTAACCACTATTTCACAGTTCACAGGCATTTTTTCAAGATGTCTTCTGCCTGGGATGATATGTTCTTGGTTCCTGCACTGCTCAGAAGCCATCTGAGTGGCCTTTCTGTGGGATGCCTGATGCTTTCCCAGTTTGTCAGTCAGCCTATGCCTATAATATCTCAGTTTTTATCACGTCTATCAGCAATGTGTAGGCACTTCACATTTGTTTATGAGTCTGTGAACAAGTGTCTTTTGCCTACATAACCTGGGCCAAGAGCAATTTGATCTCACTGAGCTCTTGATTGTAGTGGCTCCTCCTTTGTTGCCCTGACAATTCAATGGGTCATCACTGGGATTAAAGTGTTGGAGGGTCTTTTACGGAACTGAGCAATATACATTAAGAAACTCAGAGGAGTGCTGAGGAGAAGGTGTGATGCTGGGTGCTGACTCCTCTCTGGGCTTTGTTTTCAGAGATGGGTTTTGATTACCAACAACCTTGTGGTTTCAATGTTGGGGGAGCAGCTTGTGTGTCCAGACCCTCCCCTAGGCCTTTTATACTGGATTCAGACACCTATTAACCAGGGTTTGTTTTATTTTGAGTAAACAATGGAAGTTCTATGGCACCTTAAAGATTAACAAATTTCTTCAGGCATAAGCTTTCATGGGCAGCAACCCACTTCATCAGATAGGCTGCTGCCCCCAAAAGCTTATGTCCAAAGAAAATTTTTAGTCATTAAGATGCCACAGAACTTCCATTGTTTTTGCCATATACAGACTAACAGGGCTACCCCTCTGGAATTTATTTTAAATGGTTAACACTGGTTGCACTCTAGGGCTGCGTCTACACTGGTAAATTAAGTCGACTTAAGCTTGCTTAAGTCGACTTAATTTACCCTGCGTCTACACTACACTTTGCTTAAGTCGACTTAAGCAGTTTGCTTTTTACTCGAACTAAGGCTTAATTCGACTTTTTAAAGTCGAATTAAGCCAGTGTAGATGTGTGGTAGCCCTAAGTCAACTTAGGGCTACCCCAGGACTACATCTATGCCCTCCCTGCTGGGGGGGAACACAGGGGGAAGCCTGGCATGCCCCCCAAAGGGCAGGGCAGAGCCTGTGTGATGCTGTCTGGATTTAGGGAAGCATTTATGATATTATTTTCTATCCATATATCCTAAATGCTCTATAATCCATAGGAGCTATGTCATGTTTGGTATCAATAGAAAGGTAGTAATTTGCTGGGAATGATTGTATAGTTTATGTCTAGGAATTCTATTTGGATTAGAAGTTAGTTTAGATAGGAATTTGGTGTTCTATCTGTACTTTAACTTGTGTGATTATAGAGCATTTAGGATATATGAATAGAAAATAATACCATAAATGCTTCCCTAAATCCAGACAGCATCACACCCTGCCCACATGCCCTGCCAGAGTCCCTGTTCACCTTTGCCCCATTGCACACAAGGGGTGCCCTCCCTGCCACCGTGGACCTGCCCAAGGTCCCCCTAGCCCCTAGAAGTTGACCTAGAATGTCCAGTGTGGACGCTCTAGGTCGACTTTGTAAGTTCCCCTTTAAGTCGACTCTAATTTTAAGTGTAGACACACTAAGTCGACTTAAAAGTGCAAGTGTAGACATAGCCTAGGGGCTCACTGATTTATTTAACAAAGTGGCTGCCTTTAACTTCTGGCCTGTTCAGCAATTGCTGGACTCTGACTCCATGCTGATCAGAAAGTCCCTTGCCTTCTATCTTTTTCATCATTCTGGCCAGCTCCTTTCCCTCTCCATTTGCTTGGGGCAGCAGATTACTCCTCCACTAGCTCCTGTATTTGTAAACTAGCAACAAGGCCCGTGGGCCCAATCAATCAGATAAAACCAGAGCAGAGTTTCCATGGAGCCTAGGAGAGATCAAAGCAAGTGGTAGCGCCTTTCCACCTGAGTGAGGTTTCCACTTAGCTTAGTAGATTGTGGCATATATTGCCACATAAATCTTGAAGACATGTTGTAGTAGGGCAAAGAGAGGCTTTTCCCCTTCTACCTCTTGTGGATAGTAGTGGTAGATGGACAGACTATCTTCTCCCTCCAATGGACCTCCTTGTTAAAGACAGAAGATAAGGGAGAAAGAGGCAGCCTTTTGCCCCAAAATGCAATTAGAAGAAGTATGGTGGATTATCAAGGACCTCCTCTTTACAAGACATGGTAAGAAAAGCAGAAATTGGGGTTCTGGAGAGGCAAGTGGTCTGTGTGTTTAGGGATACACATATCTTCATTCCTTGGAATGAAGGAATGAGGGTGGGGGCCAGGGTGTTCATGGTGGCGGGGAAGGTAGGAAACTTAGGGTGAACTTCTCAACATGTTTTATGAGATCTCGTTAAAACATGAACTAATTTTATTACACCCTTCACTTTTGAAAAGTAGTTTAAAAGGTTCACAGTACCTAGAACCCTTCTAGGTTTATTTAATCATAGTAAGAGTAATGAACTGACTGGAGCTATCTAGGCATGGGCACTGAGTTAAAACCCCTGTAATGGTGAAAAAGTGTGATAGAAATTTTTGTGACAAATGGCCAGGGGCTCCCTTTTATTGTTCTTACAAAAAATGGCACTGCCAACAAGCAGAGTTGCTCCTTAACATCACAGAGGAAATTGATTCAATATGTATTCAAAGGATGTGACAAGCTAAATTCTCCGCCTGCCTTTCCAAGCTGTTCCCTGAAGGCCTCCCATGCAGGGCCTAACTCTACTTCTATTTGAGAGCTATAAGAATTAGAACCAGAAGTAAAATCCCCAAAATTATTGGGAGACTTGGAACTGGATTGTGGTCTGGGCCTACTGCTGTTGAAGATTACGCTAGGCTTGCTAGAAGAAACAGATTTCATATAAGGCAACTGGGAACTGTAATTCCACTCTTTCTCCATATTTGAAATGAGAGATATTCAGCTACAGAGAACGGAGACAGACACCAATAGGCAGAACTCCATTTGGGAACCCAGTTTATCATCCTTCTCTACCAGAAGGAGCTATGGGGACATCTGGGACCCCAAGGAACCTCGCAAAATAAGATCAGATAGCCTCAAAATATGGGAACAAAACTAGTTTTGTTATGTGTGATTTGCTGGCCTTATAATGACTAATCATTTTGACATATGTGGAAACAGAAAATGGGCCAATGTAGCTCTTTCCAGGAACTGTGAGTAACTAGTTGGGTTCCTGATTATTTTCCCCATTGAATGAGATTCTTACAAGCAGTGTCCAGTGTGTGAATTTATTCCCACTCTCCAAACAGCACAAGTTCATGCAAGTGAAAAAGAAATAAAGTTTCAAAAAGCTTTTTCTAGATGCACCACAGTTGATGTTTGTTTCTTCTTTCCTCCTATCTCCCTATTTGTTTTCTGCCTCAGCCACTGGGTTCTACAACCCTGGGCTGCATGTTATTGTGAGATCTTATTTAGCTAGTGCCCTGAGAATATAATAGCATTAGATTGGTCATGTTGGTTCAGATCAATGGCCCATTTAGCTCTGTATCCTGTCTTCTGACAGTGGCCAGTGCCAGATCCTTCAGAGGCAATGAACAGAACCGGGCAATTTTGAGTGTTGTACAGGGCAGTTGGAAGTTGTCTAATACTTTTTTTGAGCCAAGTTATAATTTTGGCCTTCACAACATCTCTTGGCAATGAGTTCCATGGGATGACTATATGTTGTGTGAGGTACTTCCTTTTATTAGTTTTAAACCTTCTACCTATTAATTTAATCAGGTGGCCTTAGTTCTTGGGTTATGTGTAGGAGTAGATACAAATCACCAGTTGTTTAAACAGTAGATTTTTAAAACCTTCCCAAAAAGGCCTAGAAAGAAAGATGTGCTGCTCCTTGCCTGCCTATTGCAAAGGAAGACAGATTTCAGTAGATAATACATAAAGTGACTGGCCACTGGAAAACCAGGATCTGCTGTCTCCACTTGAAGAAAGGCCCAGTCATTCCATGAGGGCATGAAGGAACGATATGAGAAGACCACACTCTACCTGCTGCATCTCTAAAATACATAATCAAACACCTTTCCATAAAAGACCTTGTTTAGCTGCCGTCTCTCTATCTAGGCTTTTATCCTGCACCTCCCTCATGCTTCAACTGGAAGCCCCTTTGGAAGAGGTCTGTGATTGGGAACATGTTTCTTTGACTCATCTGCTTGTTAGGCACTTCAGAGCATGTCACTGGGACATTGGAGAAGGTCGAGTTATGTGCGAAAGGGAAGAGTGACACTGAGGAAGGATACTCTAAACAAACAAACAAAAATAATTTTAAAAAACCCATAGTGTTTCTCCTAACTGCATAGTAATTTAAACTGACAAGAGTGCCATGAGAGATTTGTTAAGCATGGCATACATATGGTAGCAATTTAATATGCACAGCTAAGAAAAGAAAGGGAAGGGTATTAATGTCACAAAAGGTGCAATTCAACTGGTTAGCTTAATTAAACCTGGCATTACCCTATTTTCATAATGGAATTGAATGTTTTGGGAAATAGTCAAGTGTTTGCTGACAACATTGGCCTTACATATGTGGACAATACCCTTTTTGTACATTTCAAATATGCTTTTGGGCATAAAAGACAAGTGAGGCTGCTGGCTAGAAACAACACAGGAGAGTTTAGGCCCCCTATTGAACCTCGGGTGATACAGCACAGAAGCTCGTACATTGCAACACCTATCACACTAAGCACAATTCATTTTAATGAATTGTCCTCTTTTTCTTGTGTTATGAGAAAGGAGGAACAGAAATGCCCGATCTACTGTCTCCATACCATATGCTATTTGCGTGCTCCTGTCACACCCTCATTTATTAATCTCCCAGCTCTTAATACATTTATGTGGGGGCATGAGATGTTAACAGTATGGTTATGAGCTGGATCCAACTTTATTATGGATTGTGCTAAAACTGCATTGAAACTGAGGCGCAAATGTCCACTGCACATAAGAGAGTTGTAAGAGACAGTTAAGGGGACACACCTAAAACAAAGCATTATTGTGTCTGCCCCAAAATTATTACCATGTGAGCCTAAGGGTCTAATAAGTATTTCTCTGATGAGGTAATGGGTGTGTCTGGGTCTGAAAAAACAAAACATTGGGAAGAGGGAGACAAGAAGCCTAAAAAGACTTAGAAGAGAGCACGAAGGCCAAGCAGCAACCTATAACATGGCATGGTCCTTGAAAAAAGCTAGAGAGAGGTCCTGGGTCAGAGGTTCTGGCTGAAAGACACTTGGGCATGTAAGCTAAGAAACAGCTCCCTTTGGTTTTGGTTCTTCCTGTATTTGGAGACTTAGGACTTTGTGCATTCCTTGTCAATAACCAAGACTGCATCAAAGAAAACATCAGACTCCATCATCAGTTTACACTTCCAAATGGAATATAACCAGGGCCCAAAACTTTTAGCCCTTGATTTAGTCTCAATCGCAATGGTGAGGTCCTGTTTCCAAGGAGAACCATTATGAGCTGATATCTCTGTTGAACCAAGATGGAGTAAACAATGGCAATGCTTGCAGAAATCAAAGATGGCCAAAAAGAAGGAAGATCTTAAACAGGAGTTGGTGACTTCATAAAAGGAGTTAAGAAAAGGCTTAAAACAAAATTGAAAACAAAAGCTGGAGGTTTTCCAGAAAAGGGTCAAAGATGATGTGTAGGCTTACCTGAGAGACTTGTTGGAGCAACTATGAAGTGCCGATATGGGGAAGCCCAGCTGCAACATACATAAATGCTGGACTGGGAAAACAGATTGATGAATCATAGAAGCTTAGGTTTGGAAGGGACCTCATGAGGTCATCTCGTCCAACTTTCTGCTAAAAGCAGGACCACTCCCACTAAATCATCCCAGCCATCGTTTTGTCTAACCGGGCCTTAAATGTTTCCAAAAATCGAGATTCCACCACCTCCCTAGGTAGCCCATTCCAATGCTTCACCACCCTCCTAGTGAGAAAGATTTTCCTAATATCCAACCTTGACCTCTCCAGTTGCAACTTGAAACCATTGCTCCTTGTTCTGTCCTCTGTTACTACGGAGAACAGCCTAGCTCCCTCCTCTTTGGAGCACCCCTTCAAGTAGTTGAAAGTTGCTATCAAACCCCCCCTCAGTCTTCTCTTCTGCAGACTAAGTATGCCTAGTTCCTTCAGTCTCTCCTCATAAGTTATATGCCCCAGCCCCTACTCATTTTCGTTGTCCTCCGCTGGACTTTTTCTAATTTGTCAACATCCTTTCTGTAGTGGGGAGCCCAAAACTAGACACAGTATTCCAGATGCAGCCTCACCAGTGCCGAATAGAGGGGAATAATCACATTCCTCGATCTGCTAGCAACACTCCTACTGATGCAGCCTGATATGCCATTGGCCTTTTTGGCAACAAGAGCACACTGTTGGCTCATATCCAGCTTCCCATCCACCATAACCCCCACGTCCTTTTCGACAGTGCTGCTACTTAGCCACTCGGTCCCCAGCCTGTAGCAGTATATGGGATTTTTCCATCCTTTGCACTTCTCCTTGTTGAACCTCATGAGATTTCTTTTGGCCCAAATGCTCCAATTTATCTAGGTATCCCTGAATCCTGTCCCTGCGCTCCAGCATGTCTACCATTCCCCCCAGCTTGGTGTCATCCATGAACTTACTGAGTGTGCAATCTATCCCATCATACAAATCATTAATGAAAATGTTGAACAGAACCAGCCCCAGGCCCAACGCTCTGGGGCCAGGGCCATCTCTTGGGGAGAGCTGGGCCCTGGGCCAAAAGGCCTACGCGGGGACCTGCCCCACTATGCTGCAAGGAAGCATGGCGGGCCCACTCCACCCCCCAGGGAGCTGGCCCTGGAGGCCGAGGCCGCCGGGGGAGGAAGCCATCTCTGGCCTCGGCCCCAGTATTGGCCCGGAAGGCCGCTAGTGGGGAGCCGTCTCTGGCTCGGGTCGCCGAGGCAACAGGCGCAGAGGCCGGGCTCCCCCCATGTGCTCCGCCCCTGGGCCTGCCTGCTCTGCCCTGGGGACGGGGAGTGCCGCCCAGGGGCCGGGCATAGTGCTCCCGGCCTGTCCCGCCCCGTTGCCTACAGCTAGCTGCCAAAGGCAGCAGAGAAGGTTGCAGGAGGAAGCAGCCATGGTGGGGGGGTCGTGGTGCCGGCCCCACACTGCGCCACTGTGGGGCGGGGCCCACGTAACTGTGGGGCCCCGGGCGATCGCCCCGTTCGTCCCCCCCCTAGGGACAGCCCTGCCTGTGGCCCTCCATTCATTACTAGTTGTCAACTAGACATTGAACCATTGTTTCATACCCGCTGAGCCCGATAATCTAACCAGTTTTCTATCTAATTTACGGTCCATTCATCCAACCCATACTTCCTTAACTTGCCGACAAGAATGCTGTGGGAAACCGTATCAAAAGCTTTACTAAAGTCGAGGTATATCATGTTGACAGCCATTCCCACATCCATGAATCTAGTCATCTCATCATAGAAGGCAATCAAGTTGGTCAGACAAGATTTTCCCTCGGTAAATCCATGCTGACCATTCCTGATCACTCTATTTTCTTCCAAGTGTTTCAGAAAGAATTCTTTGAGGACCTGCTACATGATTTTTCCAGAGATTGAGGTGACACTGATTGGTCTGTAGTTCCCTGGATCCTCCTTTTTCCCTTTCTTGAAGATAGGTATTATATTTGCCTTTTTCCAATCCTCCAGGACCTCCCCCATTCGCCATGAGTTTTCAAAGACAATGGCCAGTGGTTCTAATACCACATCGGCCATCTCCCTCAGCACCCTTGGATGCAGTTCATCCAGCCCTATAGACTTGTGCACATCCAACTTCTCTAAAGTCCCTAACCTGAACTTCCATCAGTGAGGGCCACTCTCCTTCTCTCCATTCTGTGTTACCCAGTGTAGTAGCCTGGGAGCTGACCATCCCTGTGAAGACTGAGTACTTCAGCCTTTTCCACATCATCCATCACAAGGATACCTGCCCCATTCAGTAAGGGACCTACACCATCCCTGATCCTCTTCTTGTTACTGACATACTTACAGAACCCCTTCCTGTTATCCTTCACATCCCTTGCTAGCTGCAACTCTAATTGCCCTTTGGCCTTTCTGATTTTATACCTGCAGGCCTCCCTAGTCATCTGTCCAAGCTTCCACTTCTTGTAAGCTTCATCTCACCACAGTATTCTCTGCTAAGCCATGCTGGGTGTCTTCCATATTTGCTGTTCTTTCTGTACATCGAAATGGTATTTTCCTGTGCCATTAGCAGGGTTTCTTTATACAGCCAGCTCTCCTGTACACCTTTCCCCTTCAGATTAGCCTCCCAAAAGATCCTGCCCATCAGTTCCTTGAGGGAGCCAAAATCTGCTTTTCTGAAGTCTAGGGTGTGTGTTATGCTTCTTTTCTTTCTTCCTTTGATTAGGATTCTGAATTCTACCATCTCATAGTCACTGCCACCCAGGTTGCCATTCAATTCTACTTCCCTGATCAATTGACCAGCAATCTGATTGCAATAGAACAGGTTTTTCATCAAAATGGGGGACACCAAATAGGCTTTGGCCAATTTGGAACTAGCCAATGGATATGAGCTGCAGAAAGAATTTAGGAAGCTAAAAATGTAGCTGCAGAAGGAAATCAAAGAGTCCCAAACCAGAATGGAAGGCAGCCACCTATATGTGGAATTGAGGCATTTAGAAAACCAGGAGAGACATTTACAACAGTTTTCTACTCTGTTTTATAGCCCCTAGAGGCCCAGAATGGAGGGGTCCGGCAGTCCCATTTCAAATAATTCAAAAGCCTTGAGGGACAACATCCCAGGAAGGCTTATAAAATCATAGAACTGTAGGCCTGGAAGTGACTTTGAGAGATCTTGTAGTTCAGCCCCGTGCCTTCTAGGAAGGACCAAGCATTAGCTAGCTCGCTCCTGATAGGTACCTCTCCAACCTGCTCTCAAAAATCCTCGGTGACAGAGATATCACAGCCTCCGCAGGCAATTTATTCTAATGTTTAAATATCCTGATAAAAAGTTTTTCCCTAATGTCCAACTTAAATCATCCTTGTTGCAATTTAAGACCATTGTTAACCATAGAGGTTAACATGAACAATTTTAATCCCTCCTTTTTTATGTACTTGCATACCCCTAAGTATCACGTTGCTTAAAAATGACTTGCTTACAAAATTAGACATAAAACTACAAAAAAAAAGTGTCACAGCACACTATTACTAAAAATGCTTACTTTCTCATTTTCATCATATCATTATAAAATAAAATAAATGAACTGTACTTACATTTCAGTGTATAGTATATAAAGCAGCACAAGCAAGCCATTATGTAAATGAAATTTTAGTTTGTACAGACTTTGCTAGTGTGTTTTATGTAGCCTTTTGTAAAATTAGGCAGATGAGTTGATGTACCCTTCTGGAAGACATCTACATACCCCTTGAGGTACAGGTACCCCTAGTTGAGACCCACTGGTTTGGAGTTAGCCCTCAATCTGAGCTGGCCAGGGCTAGAAAGGGAAGGAAAGATTAAACTCCATCTGAACTGTCAAAGGCTCTGTGTTGATTTGTGTTCCTGGAGTACCCAGATACCACCAAACCCTTCCACAATAGACTGGCAATGGACTCATTTATAGATGCTCATCTGGACTTGCAGATCAAAAAAAAAAAAAAAAAAAGACAAAGAAACTCCAAGAGACTGTGGAATTTGCCATAGAGCATGACACTTTTCTTGCAAGAGTTCACTGGAAGAAGCAGCAGCAGCAGCTAGTGAGAGGCATGGAAGCTAATTGCCATGAGCCTTGTAAGTAAAACACTGTTTCTATTATGTACGATGAATGATGGGATTCTATTCTGATTCATGACTGTATTAAATGATAAGAACAAGGCTAAATTTGGGAAATGGGAACACAAAGCTGAAGAGGAAAAATTTTAAGGTATAAGGATCAGCCCTACAGATCTGGCTGGTTGAACAAGAATAACAGGAGTAAACCTTGCTGTTTAATTGTTGCATAATTTGAGGGTGTAGATTGGGTCCTTCTCCTCCATACTATAAGTGTGAACAACTGTATACATGCAACTATCCTGTTAGCATCACATGTATATGATTGGTAGAAAATTAATGGGCTACATATACACGGTAGTGATTTTTTTTTAATCACATTCTCCCTGCACTTTCATGTGACACAAATGTCAGTGAACCTAGTTTTAGAGCTTAGTCCTTATTGAAATATGAGGAATATACTAGGGACTGTGGACTTGAATAATATGAAATTATATTTTTCTTTTACTTTCTTTAGTTTCTCTTTCTTTCTTTACTTTCTTCTGCATAAGGAAAGCTATCAGCATTGCTAGCCCATATCTCAGGCTATGTCTACACTAGACAAGTTAAGTCCACTTTGTCAAGTCGACTTTAATAAGGTCGACAAAGTTGACCTTATTAAAGTCAACTTAACAAAGTGGACTAAGTGGACTTAGCTTTAAGTTGACTCTGTCCACTTTGTTAAGTCGCCTTAACCACCCTTCAGTTGACTTAATACAGTCGACTTAAGGGTTACTCCATGTCCACACCATCCTTAAGTCGACTTAAGGAGTCAACTTAAGGGTTAAGTCGACTTAATGAGCGGTAGTAACAAAGTCGACTTAAGATTTCATTAAGTCGACTTAATGAAAGCCTCGTGTGGATGTGGCTTAATTTAAATTGACTTAAACCTCCTTAAGTCGACTTAAATTGCCAGTGTAAACATAGCCTTAGATACTAGTCTTGTCAAGTTCGGAGTTACGGAAGTTATGTTTTTACATAAGTAAAAGGATCCTATATAATGCAGGTTGCAAAACTGCCTATTTGTGTTTGACATCTGTTTATTCAGCATATTTCCTAAGTGGATGGTGTATATAAGAACTCAGATGTGTGCCTTGATTTCTAAGACACTGACCCACATTTTCCCCTCTTTTTGGCTATGTCTACACTTGCAAGTTAGGTTGACTTAAGGAGGCTTAAGTCGGCCTAACTTAGTCCCTGTCCACACCAAGCTTTTATTAAAGCGACTCAAGAAATTCCTTAAGTCGACTTAATGAAAGGTTAGGTTGACCTAACCCTTAGGTCGACTCCTTAGGTCGACCTAAGCACAGTATGGACGCTTAAGTCCACTTTATTAGGTCGATTTAAGGGCAGTTAGGTCGATTTACCAAGTCCCTGTTCAGGGGAAGCACTTTGTTAAGTCGACCTAATAAGGTAGACTTTAGGTCGACTTAAAGTCAACCTAACTTTTTGTAGTGTAGACATAGCCTTTAAGTCTTCCCCTTGAGTGTGGGTTTCTAGATTCCTTTTTTCAAAAGGGAAAAATATATGAGGATGAAGCTCACTGACTACAAGAAATCTTGCCCTCAACTAAGAAATTGGGCTTCTGTAATCTCAGTCTTGTTGGACTTCCTCCTTCTGAGGAGTCCTATAACACTGCACATCTTTTGAAAGGAGGAGTCCTCTGCTTGTGAGGAGAAAAGAAACAGACACTAGGGGCCAGGTTTACCTTCCTTTTCAGCAAATGTTGCAGTTCCAGTGATCATACATCACCATAGTTTTTGGCACTGGTTAGTCATGTTTCTTGGGGAATGGACTACCCCCGTCATATATGACTTGCTTCCTATGTAATAAAGGTATGGTTTAGAACCAGACTCGTATGGTTCTGTCCAAGCTCAGAGAATAACTAGCCAAGTCCTTGGTGAATATCCTATTTAACTGTTTGACTTAGGTACTTACAGAGTTGGTGGGATTACTGCTGACGTGGTATGACATCAGTGAGATAAGGGTGTATTCAGGTAGCTATTTTTAATAGCTGATAAAGCAACGTTATATTTATTGTAGCACATAAAAAATAATGTGCAGCAGCGTAAGTGCAGCATAGAGAATCATTATGATATCAATAATCCATTAAATAGACTATATATATATTGTGTGTGTTAAATTATGTACAGAGAATGATGGGATCACACCTATTGATTTGTGATAGGCATAACAAAGCAATCAATACTGGTTGAGCTGTATTATTTATTAATTTTACATTGCCCAGAACTTTGCTAGATGCTTTTACAGCATAAATAGCAAAGCATAGTCTTTGGTTCAGGGAGTTTATTATCCAGGTCCTTATATAGCCCTCATCACTCAAATATTTGACCACCCCAAGTTAAAAAGGACAGTGCTGCTGTCTCTCTCTTTTTTCCCTGCCACAGTAAAAGTGAGGGCTAGATAATCTACCTCTGCACTTGACACAGTGCATATTGGATAATAAACAATAGGAAGGGGTCATATGAAGCTGGACAAGGGTTGCAGCAATAAAACAGTGCTCAGGTGTTCTAGCAGGAGGAAGGCAGAAGCCCCAGATCTATATTTTCTTTTATCCATACCTCTGGGTTTATCAATGTCTTCCTTCTTCTGTTCCTCAGGACCATCATCTTCAGCACCTTTCTTCTGCTGAGGAGGGTGGCATAGATGAAAGAGGGGTGCCTTCAGTACCGTCACTATCTCCTCTGCTGCTGCATGGGGATAAGGTATCCTTTGAGCCATTGCCATTGACTTGCCATTTTGGGAGCTTGTTGGCCACGTTAATGTATATAACTTGTAGATAAGCTTCATGTGCTGATCACAGGGGCAGGATGAATCATTGATTGCTATATAACTACATTCCAAAGGGGTAGCCGTGTTAGTCTATTGTAGAAAGACAAAAGAGTCTTGTGGCACTTTTAAAGACTAACAGATTTATTAATCGCATGAGCTTTTGTGGGAGAAAATCCCACTTCGTCAGATGCTTTGAAGATAGGAAAGTTACAGAGTGGGAGGAAATTAAATGCAGGGGAGTGTATGACATAGCATCAGGTCAGGCTGTAACAGCAAATCAAAGTAGGTGTTAGGATTCAAAACACTGGGGAACAGCACATAGAGGAGGGGGGAGGTCAATTCACTTGATGTAATGCGAGAAAAATCCATAGTCCCTGTTTAACCCCAAGGCAACTGAGTCAAATTTGCATATAAATTCGAGTTCTGCAGACTCTCTTTGAAGCTGTGATTTGTTATTCATCTGTATCAACACAGCTATTAACAAGTCGTTAAGGGAGTGAGCAGGGAGGTTGAAGTGTTCCCCTACAGGTTTTTCATTATTGCAGTTTCTGATGTCAGATTTGTGTCCATTGATTCTTTGGCGCAGAGACTGTCCTGTCTGTCCAGTATATAAGGCAGAGGGGCATTTCCGGCACATGATGGCATAAATCACATTGGTGGATGAGCAGGTGAACGAACCCTTGATGGAGTAGGTGGCATGATTAGGCCCTGTGATGGTGTCATCAGTGTAGATATGAGGGCAAAGTTGGCAGCGTGGTCTGCTGCAGGGCTGTGTTCCTGCTTTAGTGTTTCTGCTCTGTGATCTGTAGTTGCTGGTAAGTATCCTTTTAAGATTAGGGGGCTGTCTGAAAGCAAGGAGAGGTCTGTCTCCCAAGGCTTGAGAGAGTGAGGGATCATCTTGTAAAATAGGCTGTAGATTTTTGATGATGTGTTGAAGAGGTCTGGCTTGGGGGTTGTAGGTGACGACCAGTGGCGTTCTGTTGTTGTTTTTCATGGGCTTCTCCTGCAGTAGTTGACTTCTGGGTACCCGTCTGGCTCTGTCAATTTGTTTCTTCACTTCTGTGGGTTTGTACTGTAGTTTTAAGAATGCCTGGTAGAGATCCTGAAGGTGTCTGTCTCTGTCTAAAGGGTCAGAGCAAATGCGGTTATATCTTAGGGCTTGACTGTACACAATGGATCGTGTGGTGTGTCGAGGATGGAAGCTCGAGGGATGTAGGTAACTATACCGATCAGTAGGTTTGCGGTATAGGGAGGTCTTTATGTGCCCATCGCTAATTTGCACTGTAGTGTCCAGAAAGTGGATCTCTTGTGTGGAGTGTTCCAGGCTAAGTTTGATTGTGTTGTGGAAATTGTTGAAATCTCTGTGGAATTCTTCAAGGGCATCTTTACCATGGGTCCAGATGATGAAGATGTCATCAATATAGCGTAGGTAAAGTAGGGGTGCTTTGGGATGAGCTTCCATCCTCGACACACCAGAACTGTAACTTTCCCATCTTCAAAGCATCTGACGAAGTGGGATTTTCTCCCACGAAAGTCATGCGATAAATAAATCTGTTAGTCTTTAAAAATGCCACAGGACTCTGTTGTCTTAAAGTAAGGAGTAACTGGAAAGACCGCAGTTGGTGTAGTGACATTTCACCTTTGGAGACCAAGATTCAATTGTGTGACTGGTTACCAGTGGAAATGATTTTTCTAATTTCTTCCACAGCACAAGATCACCACCTCATTTGGCATAATTCTCATTCTTTGCTCCTTACGAGAATAGCTGCATAGCCGGTTTTAGCTTCAAGGACACAAACTTAAGATTCATTGACAGAGCTGTGTCTGGCCCATGCTATCAGCTCCTCTCCTTCCAGACACAAACATGTCCTGAACAAACATTTTGTTTATATCTATTGCAGTGGCACACTTTTCTCTGGCCTGACCTCAGACACTGCCAGCAAACTGCCTATAGGGATTCTTTCTCTGCTTTGCCTGGTGGCCTCTGATGTGTGCAGAACAGGGAAAGAGTTTTCCTGGGGGGGAGGGGGGGGAGGGGGTCATGAAAGGCAAGATAATCCAAAACTGCAAAATTGCCCAGAGTCCTGAGAGAGTGACACACAATTTGAATGAATACATCAGGGCCCGTTATTTTAAAACGCCTTTGCTTTTGATAATGTTAGAAGCTAAAAGGATGTCGAGAGTGTAAGCAAGTCCTTAACTACTATTTCCCCGATGAATCAAAAAATTATCTGAGTACTTCAGGCGATGCTCATAAATCTGTCTTCTAATTAGGGCAGAATAAATGGGAACTGGGGTGTGGAAACAACAATCAAGCTTTCTTGAAATTAAAATATTTATTTACATGTACTAACTGGCTTGGTACAACCTTTACGTAATTTAGATTGTTGCTTCTAGTGCAAAAAAATGTTACTGCCAGTCTAACAGTGGTCCATTAATCCTCCCATAGCATCATTTCAGAATATGATGGTGCCTGATTTCATGAGTTCAGCAGGATCAAGACATGTTAGTTTGATGCATGGGAGACCTACCAGGAAAAACCTAGGCTGGAGCTGAAAGTGATGTTGATTATTCAGGAAGTTCTTAAGCACTCTTCTCTCTGATAAGAATCTGAACTATCAGCATGATTCTGGGGGAAGTTGAAGTGGTGTGCTTTAGATGAGAACTGGAAATGAATTCCTGATCATGTGTGATTGTTCAAAATCTTGTAGCATTTTTAGGTGAATGCTCAAGTTCCAGCCAAATTCCTATTCAGAGAATTATTATTTGCCTATCTGTCTCTTTCAGCTTCAGTGTGAGAAATAATTCATTGATTCTTGACCTATAACATTAGTGTGTGGTGAAAAGTTGCTTCATTTTAGTACTGCGTGAAGTGATTCTTATCTAAATAGTCTGTAAAGCCTGCTCAGATATTTTTGAACAGAGCAGTGTGAATGAATTATTAGTAATGATATCATACACCGAACTGTAACCCCTCCAATACCTAGGCACGACTGGGAGTGTTTAGCACCAGAGGGGTTGTGAGTGGCAGTGCCCTAACTAGAAGAGACTGAAATATTTTGGACACTACGTTTTCTGCTGCAAAATAAGGATGTAGGAAACATCAGTTCCAATGATTTTTATTAATTATTATTATATATTCCTGCAGGGAATGCTGAAACAAGGGAGGTTGTTTGTTTGCTTCTTCAAATCGATGTTTTGAAATGAAAAGACTACTTTTGTTTCATTTCAGTATACAGAAAAAGTCATCCAAAAATTCAAACCAATGTGAAAGCAGCTTAACGTGACATTTTGGCTGTAGGTATCAAAAATCTAAAACTAAGTGTTTTTTTTTTTCCCTCCATGTTGCAGTATCAGCTCCAAGAAAACATTTCCATCTTGTTCTGATTTAAAATGTCATTTTATTCATTTCTTTTACATCAATGCCAAAATGAAAACTATTTGAAGTAAAAATTAAACAAAAAATATCTATTTTAGTTTTGAATTGGTTCAAAGCTTTCTATGGAAAAAAACCCAAAATTTTTCAAGCCTTAAAAGCAAAAAATTTAACAAGAAGATTTTTCATTCAAAATTGCTCATGAGAAACATTTTGGTTTTCTAACCAGCTCTGGTTCCAAAATTTTCACTTTTGTGGGTACTAAAAGGGCAAAAATTAATGTGCTGCAAATAGAAATGCATTTCACCTCATCCAGAAGGATATTAGTGATGTTGTAGGTACTTAAGGATTAAAAACAATAATTTAGGCGCTGGGGGCTCTTCAACATTTAAGACACACAGGATAGTTGTCAAAATTCACTTTGAATTTTACATTTCAGAATCAAGGTCATAATGGGACTGAGCTTTTCTTATTTCCCTGCCAATTTACAGACCAAAATCTTTATAGATTCCCTTGGCTCACAGCTGAGAGAGAAGCATATTGGTAAGGAAATCAAAGAAATACATCAAAAATGGAGGTCCAACTTTGCCTATGATCTGATGCTTGCTCTGTGTATATTTTTTAAAAAAATAATTAAAAGAACAATAAGTGATAATAGATTGTTTTATATTCAGATTGAATACTTTTCAAAACATGCATGGGTCTGGGGTGGAATTTTCAAACACATTCACCCTTTTTCTAAGTCTGCTCCCATTAAATCAATGGTATGCTTCCCATTAACAGCACTGGGTAGAGTTAAGCCAACGTTGAGCCCTTTTGAAAAATCTCACCCATGCTTTGCAAACCTGTAAAGTGATGATAATACATAGAATATGTATTCAAAAAACTTAGAAAATGTAAAACTAACATCTAATAACAATAGTATACAGGCTGACATTTTACAAGCAAGACATGTTAGAACCATGTTAGAAAGAGTAATGTTAGGCGAGGGAGAAAGAAGTGATGTTTGTAAATTCTTCATGAATACAAGTGTATAGCAATAGTTCTCATATATATAATTAAGTGAAAGAGCTTAAATGGCTCAGATGCCTTCTATAAAGACAAAAGTGACAAATGAAACAGGCATTTTTATTAAATAAAGGTTCCCACCCCCATGTAAAGTCACGTGTGCTTGGTTTTGAGCAGTATTGATGTAGTTAATCAAAACATCATCTAAAAAGTGAGGGAGTTTCCCTCACCATTAGGTTATTAGATCGACAGTCTTGGCTCTATTCCATCTAGCAGTTAAATACAGAAGCTCCCCTCTCTCTCTGACAAGTGGCAAGCATGGGCTACTGCCAAGCGTTTGTGTTTGTATTTGGCATTGTTCGGGCATGTTTGTAGTTAGCACAGGGAAAAATAAGTCAGTGAGTTGCCTTTGATTTATTTCACCACTGACACAATATGTTACCCTTAGTAGTGAAGTGTTGTAAACAAGGCAAAATGATAATGAAAATGTAAATGAAAGTGAAGGTAGTTAAGTAAATGTGTGGTGTCAGAAAGCTGTGAGGGAAATGTACTTTTAGTTCTCACTAAAGATTTCTGGGGCAATATAACTACAGGGAAGGATAGGGAAAATAGTAGGAAACATGAGTCCTCTGACTAAAAATCAGTGTTTTTTGGTATTTAAAAAACAAAACAAAAACAAGATGCCAGTACTCATATTTAGATAGTAAATTTGAAAAATGCCTCTTTCATCCCTCTTCTTCCAGCATCATGCTCCTTTCCCCTGCTGACCCCAGCCCCTCAGCTGGGCAGCGGGGCTGGCAAAAAAGTTATGGGTACTCCATACCTCTGTGTACCGTTACAAAAAAAAGCACTGGGCAAAATATCAGCCATATCCTATTTTCTGAATGCACTGGAATCAGAGGTGTGTACAACTGAGTTCATCACAGATTTATGCAAAGATCTTCCCCAGCCCACATGTTCTTTGTCATTTTTTGTGCATTTGTAACCACTGGGTGCCAGTTTACATTTACAATCCACATGGAAATCATGTGAAATCCACTGAAAAATCCTGATCTACATCCAAATCTAGGTTCAGAAGCACGGGCTCAGTCCTGTGCAAATAAGAGTTTTATTTCTAATTTTTCTGAGAGTGGGATTGGACCCTGAATTCACAAACTCTAAAATGGATCACAACCAGACACGGATCTAATCACCCTGAAATTTAGGAAAGGGTAAATACCATTGAGATTTGAGAAATTCAAAGAGGTTTGAAAAAGGCTTTTATTATTATTATTTATACTATAGTAGGCTATGTCTACACTAGAAAAGTTAAGTCAACTTTGTTAAGGTCAACTTTAAGTTGACCTTATTAAAGTCGACTTAACAAAGTGGACTAGGTTGACTTAGCTTTAAGTCGACTAAGTCCACTTTGTTAAGTCAACTTAAGCATCCTTACGTCAACTTAATAAAGTTGACTTAAGGGTTACTCCATGTCCACATCGTCCTTAAGTTGACTTAATGAGTGGTAGTAACAAAGTTGACTTAAGCTTTCATTAAGTTGACTTAAGGAATTTCTTAAGTCGACTTAATGAAAGCCTAGTGTGGACATGGCTTAATTTAAGTCAATTTAAGCCTCTTTAAGTTGACTTAAATTGCCAGTGTAGACATAGCTGTAGTGCCTAGAAACCTAAAGCAGGGATTATTGTGCTGTTTTCTGAATTACTGATTTCTAATAAAGTGGGTTGCAGCCCATGAAAGCTTATGCCTGAAGAAATTTGTTAGTCTTTAAGGTGCCACAGGACTTTCATTGTTTTTGATTACTAAAAGATGATTCTTTAAGATTGTTGGATAAAAGGGGCTATAGAAGTGCATGGGGTTACTAAAGGGGCATCCTATGGCCCCATCTCCAAACAGGATAACTATAAAATTGCAACTAGAAAAAAATATTTACAAAGTATTAATTTCCTTGTTTCCATTCAACTCATACAGTTATGAGTGATCTGTTTTAGAAGAAAGAACATATTGTTTTTGTACACTGTGCTTTGTGTACTATTTGTGTTAAATTAAGACAAATAACCCAGACAGTGTTTGCTTTGATAGTAATTACTGGCATCAGAAAATATTCCCCAATTATTTTTAATGGGAAGAATTCAACATAATTTTTTATTTTTATTTTTTGAAGTGAGGAGGTGATGTCATATACTAAGGGCTAGAGATTCAAAATAAACTACAAGCAAGTCATTTTGGCTGACCAATATGTGTATCAGATGCACATCTGTGCAGGTCTGCAAGTAAATGCTTTATTGTCAGAGGAGGTCAGAGTCACGGACTGCGTGATGATTTGTGCATCTTGTGAACAGTTGCACAAGCAACTAGACATTTCCTGAATGCTTCACCTCCCCAAAGAAATCTTCTAAGATTGGTAACAGATAGTTTTGGTCACTGAAGCTGGTGCTTCACATGTTGAAGTTAAGGATAGTTTGCTATTTTATTTCAGTGATCCAAACACATTTTTGTCAAATGTTCACATGAAAGTTCTTCCTCATAGATGTCCAAAATGAGGAAGTTACTGAGATCCTGTCATTCTCATAAGCAAACTATGGAAATGTGGTCAAGATGAAATTACAATCAAATGGGTACACAGCTAATTGAAAGACCATTCTCCAAGAATACGTATCAATAGTTCAGTCAAACTGGGAGGATGTTCCCAGAGGGTCCAGCAGTGAGAACTAGTCAATTTTCATTAGTGATGTGGCTAATGGAGCAGAGAGTATGCCTATAAAAATTGCAGATGGCACCAGGCCAGGAAGGAATGCAAGCATTTTGTATTAGAAATCAAAAGAACCTTAAACTGCACAATTGGTCTGAAATCAATAAGACAAAATTCATTAAAACAAGTTCAAAGTGCTACAATTAGGAAGGGCAAATCAAATTAAAACCTACAAACTGGGGGATAACTGGCTAACAGTAGTATTGCTAAAGAGGATCTGAGGGTTATAATGGATGAGAAATTGAATGACTCAAAAATGTGATTCACTTGTGAAAAAGGCTAACATTCTGGGATGTAGTGACAAGAATGTTGTATGTAAGACTGGGGAGGAAATGGTTTCCCAACACTTAGCACTGGTGAAAACTAGGCGTCTTTCGTCTTGAGAAGACTAAACTTGAGAAGACTGAGCAGGGAAACTAATAGTACCTAAATATGTTAAGGTCTGTTGCAAATCATTTGCTATGTCCACTGAAGGTAGGGCAAGTAGTAATGGGATTAATCTGCAGCAAGGAAGATTTAGGTTAGATATTAGGGAAAAAAAAATTCTAGTTGTAAAGGACAGTTAAGTTCCGGAACAGGTTTCCAACGGAGGTTGTGGAATCTTTTGTCATTGGAGGGATGTTCTTTTTTTAAAGAATTGGTAGGACACCTCTCACAGGTGGTCTAGGTTTACTTTGGCCTACTTCAGTGCATGAGGATGAACATGACTTCTGAGTCCCCATCCAGACCTACAATTCTATGATCTCAGCAGCTAATATGAATCATTACAGGCATTCTTTCTGTAGTTTGTTCAATTGATTATCGGAGGCAAAATGATCATAATGTCCTATCTACCACTAACCCAGGCCCTGGTGCTTCTTAATTACATCAGACATTAGTTTAGTTGTTAGGAATTATTGAGTGCCCTCATTAATATTTAGGGAAACAATTGTTTTTGCCTAGGGTGTTTTATTTTGCCTAATTTTGTGTTTTAGGCAGACTTGGAGAAAAGCATGCAAGTGCAAAAGCAAATGTTTGTATAAGTGTAACCCATGTCTGCTTGGTGTGGTGCTGTGTCCCCCTCGAGTGGCACATAGCCCAGCCAGGATTGATGAGCCTGCTACAGCCTCAGCTAAGGTGCTTGTGGCTTCTATTTCATACAGTAGCAGCTCCTACCCATACAGAGGTCCCAAGTTTGATCCCACTCCCTGATGAGTGGGGTCTCTCACTGTTATGAGTGAGGAGCCGTGGGTTATGTAAACTATCACTTGCACACACAGATGTGTAGATCTGGACCATTTTTGAAAGTTTCTTAAATTAGCCACATAATATTGTTGCATAGACTCTTGAAAACTCCATGACTATTAGTGACATTTCTACATTTTTGATAGCGATCCTGAAAAATATTCTTGAGAACCACGACCAGTTTAGGCAGCAATAATGGTCAAAATTTTCAAAAGTGACTTGTGATTGTGAGTGCCTCCTTTTTTTTAGTGTTAAGCTTGAAAGACCCTTTTGAGAGGCCTGGGTTCCAGCAGGTGGGAAAGTCCTGAGTTTCTTTTGAATTTGGGTCCTGGCACTTTCTGAAAAGCAGGCCCCTTTCAGTTGTCTCACGTTTGGTACTGACAGATGCTGCTGTACTCACCATTGGATGGTGCAGCCTCCTGGAAGTTCAGGGGATTAGATCACTCAGGCCAGTGTACCTTCCAGTGGATACGCACCATCAATTAATCTCTGCAAGCCCCTCTCTCACTCCTGGAAATGCAGCACTCTCTTCATGACTCAGTCCTCTGGACCATTGTGATTTCCCGTTCTGGGGGTGAGGGTATCAAGGTTCTTGGTCTCCAGCAGTCTCAGTAGTCTTCTGCTTCTGCTTCATTAGCTTACAATGCCACTCTCACAATGACTGCCATGGGAACCCAGGTCTATCTTCTACTCCAGGTTCAGATCAGGGAGTTTCTACACTGGGGTAGGCAAACTTTTTGACCAGAGGGCCACATCGGTTTCTAGGTGGGCAAGACATGGGTGGGAGAAGAGGCACAGTCAGGAAGGGGCACCATGCTCCGTCCAGCCATGGGGCTGCTGGGCCTTTCTAGTGTGGGGAAGGAAGTGCCATGGGAGCAGCTACTACATTCCAACCAGGGTGCTGCTGGGCCCTGGGAGGAACAGTTTCTGTGCTCTGGTTAGGGAACCACCACACACAGTTGGACAGGAGTAGAGAAAGGGGCAGGGCTAGGATGGGGGAGTAGCTGCTGCATTTCTCCCAGGCACCACTGGGGGGAGGGAAGAATCAGCCACCAGGCTCCAGCCAGGCCCAGCTGGGAAGCCAGATGAAAGCCTCCCCCAGATCACATCAAGTTGCCCACCTTTGCTCTACACAGCAGAGATCCTTGTACCTTTCTGCCTTTACCTGATCTGGTTCTGTACTTCCTGACCTTCCACAGAGCTCTGGGTTTGCCAGTCTCTTCATTCCATCCTCCCAGGGAGTAATGTTAGAGAACTTCTCTCTGCAGTCCCCCTAACGCAGTGCCTTTCTCCCCGGGAGTGATGATAGACTTCTTCTGTGCCACCCTCTCTGCTTCTAATTTCCTGTCTTTTGTACAATCTCCCCGGTCCCTCACAGGTGAGCTTCTCTCTAAATTAGCTGCCTCCAAATGAGAACTCCCCCATTTGCATCTTAATTAGCAGGTTGGTCCCATCTGGCCCAATTCAGCTCTTTCAGGGTTAGTGAGGAGAGCACATCCCATCACAGGCACCAAAAATTGAAGGGTTCCGAAATTTCTCTAAAAATATTGGCCATTTTGGTTACCTAACCCCGTGTAATTATAATAAAAGGGAGAACCGTGTTTCTGACATTTCAGAACCCCTTGAGTATAAATTTTGCTTCATACGGTTGTCCTGCTATCTTTAATATATTTATTAATATTGCCTAACTTGTAGCAAAAAGACTGCCTTTTATAGAAAAAGTAGTCTTATACTATCCATTTAAAATAAAATGAGAAGAATGCAATATTTAAGTCTGTCTATAGGTTTGTTTCATAAACTCTGAGACATTTGGCATAGCTTTCCCTTATGGAAAAAAATCTTATAGGATTTAATAAAAATGACAACCTTTCCTTTGTTTTGGAATGAGCCTATATAGAGTTAAATAGAGAATTACATCAGTGCTATGGAATTCACTAGGATGGTTAAAAAAAACTCCTATGCAATATAAGTACCTAGTAAATTCTACACAATTTTCGGAGTAATAAACAACCCCATTGGTTTCCTCTGTATTAAGTTCTATACAACTTTTCCAGAGGAATCATCATGAGACCTAGAAGGTTCAGATTCTTCATTACAAAGTATACACCCTTTCTAATAGATGCATTTCAATAGTCTAGCTTATGCATATTCAATATAGAACGAAGTATTTTAGTGAAGAAATGAATTTTGACTCCCCCTCCAAAGTGCAAATTGGAGTCATGGAGACCCAGTAAAGCAAGGGAGATATTAAAAGACATAGTAAGGGGTCTCCTCACCCTCACTACATACCCACTGCAGCGGATAGAAGGCTGGAGGGGCAAAGAGGAGACTCTAAAGATCTATTCCACTGAAGGAAGATTCCTCTGCTGTACAAGCTGCAGCTGCTTTCTGAGGACCCCTGTGGAACAATGGGGCCATCTTTATCTTGCCTTCTTATGGTTGGGCATGACATTTTAGTTCTAGCCTCAACAGCACCCACCTCTTGACAGCTGCTGTAGCCGTGTGGTGCCGCATCTCTTTTTGTGACTCAACCCTCCAGTCAAGTTCCTTTAAAATCTCTCCCCTTGGCTATATCTACACTGGGTAATTTAAGTCGACTTTAACTAAGTGAACTTAGTGTCTCTACACTTAAAATTAAAGTCGACTTAAAGGGGAACTTAGAAGGTCGACCTAGAGCGTCCACACTGGATGCCTAGGTCGACTTCTAGGGGCTTAGGGGAACCTAGGGCAGGTCCATGGTGGCAGGGAGTACCCCTTGCCCAATGCCAGGGGGCTCAGCCTTTGCCCCATTGTACATAGGTACAATGGGGCAAAGGAGGACAGGAACCCTGGCAGGGCATAGGGGCAGGGTGGGCAGGGCTCTGCTCTGCCCTGTGGGGGGGCATGCCAGGCTCCCCCTCTGCCCCCCCCCCCAGTAGGGAGGGCATTGGTGTAGCCCTGGGGTAGCCCTAAGTCGACTTAGGGCTACCCCACAGCTACACTGGCTTAAGTCGACTCAAGGGAGTCGACTTAAGCCTTAGGTCTAATAGAAAGCAGGTTTAATAAAGTTGACTTTATTTTCCTTAAGTCGACTTAAGCAAGCTGCTTAAGTCGACTTAAGGAAAGTGTAGTGTAGATGCAGGGTAAATTAAGTCGACTTAAGCAAGCTTAAGTCGACTTAATTTACCAGTGTAGACGCAGCCCTTCTGAGGTAACAGAATGTTCGACAAACAGAAGTCCAAATAATAATGCCAAGATGTGGTGACAGATCTCTGACTCCAGGCCCAGAGTTTCTAACACCCTTAGTTGCAGGCTCTGGATAGTCCTTTTTTCGGAGGGCGGTGGGGAGGAGGGTCATGACATCTCCTCAAGGAGCTGACCAAGAAACCCAGGCCCTTCTATTACACTGAGTTCCAGTCCAAGGAGTCTATAACCAGCAGCCAAGGTCTGCTCTGTCCATCAGACTTCTTGCTATTTCCTTCCTAAACTGTTTCTCAGAGCCTTTCCTCAAGCTGTCTCCCCAGCCTATTCCTGCCCTCTTGGACTTCTCCCTAGAAGTCCAATTTCTCCCTTTGCCTACATTCTGGATCTACTGCAACCTTCATATCACAATGCTTGCTAGTGGGCTCTCTGCAGGGTTCCACTTGTTCGTGCTGAACTCCTCCAGGATTCTTGTCCTCATCCCATCCCCATCCCCAACCCCATTCTTTGATGTGGCCTTTCCCTGGGTGAGCTCTTTCTTCCCATTTATATTGGGTCCCTTCTGCTCTAGAATTCCTGCCTTTATAGCTTCCTACCCAGTGAGGCTTTACCTTAATTAGGTCAACCACAATATCTGGGTGTGAGCCAGTGGGTGAACCTTACAAGCGCACATTAACCCTTTCAAAGCCAGAATGGGGTATACGTCCCATCACAACCCTCTTGTAAGTGCTGATGTAGGAGGTCAGTGGAGGTGGGGGTGAGTAGGAGTGGCATGTTGGGGGCAAGGCTGTAATATGCAGCTTTACAGAGGCTGTTGGCAATGCGGTGCCCCATAAACATCTAGGTACAGATTGTCCCCTGTACCATCTATATTATTCCAAAAGCTGCAGAGTGGCCCATAATTGGGAAGAGGCAAAGGTACCGTAAAGCCAATGTAAGCCCACCTTCCCCTGGATTGGGAGTTCTGTGCTTGCTCCTCTTAGAGATGCAGCATAGAAACTCACCCCATATTTTTAGAAGCTGAAATAGAGACTTATGGGCAGTGCAATGTCAGGTAATTAAAGTAATTCTTGCCTGTAGATTAATCTACAATTACTAACATAAATCAGAAAAATTAAAAAGTAATCTGGAAGACTGTAAGGCAATGAGGGTCACATACTCAGTTGTGTAAACCAGAGAAGTTCCCTCGACTTCAGGAGAGTTGTGCCACTTTACATAAATCTGACCATGTATTTCTCATTGTGAGGAAGCTATGAACTGTTTCTTTAATTACAGAGAGCAATAGCAAACCTGTTGGTGTTTGTGACCAATGCATTGTGCTAAGCTGGGTACAGAAGGTCTGTCTATGGTGAGCAGTTTGCAGGGTCAGGATTAATTTGTCATTTTGAGAGTGCATACTCAAAGGGGCATCAATCAACGTGAAGATTGGTTTCATGCTGGTTTAGGGATCAGCAGAAAAATGTCGATATTCACTAGCATTACCAAATAAAACAATCAATTTCTTAAACTGAATGTTTTTTAAAATGGTTGTTAATCCAGTCCTTCAGCAGAAAGGAAGCTGTTCCACATTCTTGGTCACCTATCCATATGGATTGGAGTCACAAATTTTGTCAGTTTACAATGGGGGGGCTAGGGGGCAGGTCCAGCCTCTAGGACCCACAAACTGAAGAGCCAAAAAGCTCCCATGATTGGGTTTCTACAAACATTTGGGCTATGAGCAGCTTGCATTTTAAGAAGGAGATGCAGCTCTTCTCCTTGTGAAGGAGCTCTGTTGCATACATTTTTTATTCAAAATTGAAAACTTGTCACTTAAAGATCATAGATGATTCACAATCCCCAGTTCAGGGCTGTGAAAATTGTGGCGGCTGTGTAAACTATGCCAAAGGCCCTCCATTTAAGAAATAACCCTAGACTGTGTCTGTGATGGGCCAAGTCCCCTCTGTCATTGATGAGTCTATGGCTGCTTAATGCCCTTTTAGTGGGTTTCCAGGTCCACTCTAAAAGATTTAAATCTAATCTCCTTCGGATATTCACACACAGAAGCCACTAACATCAATGGTAATTCTGCTCTCCTATTCAGAGAGTAGATCTCTATATTTTAAAATCTATGTTGCCATTTATTCATGGAAAGGAGTAACATTTCATGTACACATTTTCAGGTTCAAAGGGAAGAGCATAGAAACAATGCTTTTGAGTCTAGTTACAGTAAGGTATTTTGTTATGGACAAATTAGCAAACCCCAGTTATCTTACTAGGCAATGGTCAAAGTTGTCAGACTCCTCTTAATGTGTTATACAATAGTCCTTTGGCACACACGGCGTGGCACACATCAGTTTACTTGTCCCAAGAGAGTCCTGTGGAGTCTATTACTTTGACAAAGTGGTATTTAAAATTGCATTATCCTGCAGTTGTTTAGCACTCACAGATGTTGCCCCTGTGGAGTATTTAATAGGACGTGAAACTCTAATAATCCAGGCCAAAACCTCATGCCATCGTTTAACGGGTCACATCAGGCCATACTGAATGTCACTAAATCAATAGGGGATGACCTTACATACACTTTTCCTGCCATTTGGTGGTTAGCTTTTTTGCGCAACAATGCATTTTTAATGAACAGACAAATGAAACTGAGACAGATGGGGGAAGACAAAGGGAATGTGGAAACAGAATGAATCTAGATAATTATTTTGTTCAACGAGACTAGTGTCCGTTCAAGAATAAATTTGCCAACAACCAGGATAAAATGGCCTAATGCTGCCATCTGCTGCATTCGCTGACTTTAACAAGTGGGTCAGCCAGTCATCTCTGCCATTAAGTCAGCACAAAGCAACTAATGATAAAAACAACTGGACAAATGCATTAAGCTAATCTCCAAAAGGGAAAAAAAAAACAAACCTCACAAAACGTATTTATTCCTAGCACTCCTCCAGCATTTTTGAGTCTTTGAATATGGAACAAATTGTACTTCCTGCGATCAGCAAAAAGAAGCTCCATGTCCGTGGTTTTAATCACTTTTATTTCCTGATGACCAAGGGCAGTTTTGGAAATTATTACTGCAAAATCAAATAGGACTGGATAATCTATGTATTATAATATCCCTTGATGTTTCTCATGTAGCACAGGTTGGTGTAAGTGTTTACTTACAGAGGCCCAATCCTAAACCCTCTGAAATCAATGGAAATATTTACACATTTTCAGTGGGCATTGGAGTACACTCCAAGCAAGATTTTTTTTTTTTTAATCTGCAGTTACCTTTCTTTATAACTTCCCCGTAAAGGCAGAGGCTTCAGGGTAAGACATTATATGTATATATATTTAACCAAAGTAGATCAACAATGTAGATCAACACGCTGTGTTTACGAGAGGGATGTCGGGGGCAATTAAAAAGGTCTATTGCATATACCAGTGATGCGGTTCAGTGAAGCACAAATGAGAAAATGCAATATGAATTGGAAATGATCTTCATTAAAACAAGGATAAGGAAGACTATATTTAAACATAACACTTCAGGGCAGAGCCTGAGATGGAAAAGGAACAGTGGTTTGCTGCCTTCCAATCCTTGATCAAATCTGTACAGTCTGGTCTGTAGAATAGAGTGGAGTCATCTCCTGGATGCTATAAATTGTACCAATGGCCATTACCCCCAGGGCCTATTCCTGACAGGTGGGAATCACCAGGGGGTGGTGATATCACAGTCATACCTATTTTTCTTGTCCTTGGCCACTGCAGTTCTATGATAGTTGTATGCCAGTTCCTATTTAGGAGGCCATCTGTAATGATCTTGAGGGTTCATTAAAGACCATGCCATTGAATGAGTGAGGAATAGAACTTTAATAACACAGACAGGAGTGATTCCCAGGCGTGTACCTGGGAGTAGCCATGTTATATCACCTGTAGGGCAAGTCTCCCAATTCACACAACACTGACCCATGCTAGGGAGTGTCTCTAAAATCACAGCCTTCTACAAGCATCTGTCTACATCTTCCTTTCTAAGGAAAACAAGTTAACACTTAGGCCTTGTACACACGATCACTTTATTGCGCACTAACAATCATTACCGCACGATACCAACAACAGCGTACACACGTGCAATAGGGCTGTTGCGCGTTAACTGCCTTGTTGTAGCGCAATACAAAAACCACCTCAACGAGGGTGGTAGCAGTTAATATGAAACAGCTGTTGCGCCTTTCCACTCATGTGTACGCTTACCGCGCAATGATGGGATACTTCCGGAGGCCAAAGATTCCAAAGTTGTCCTTTCTGGTCTTCCCCCCACCCGCTCTGTGGCCGTGATGAAACAGCCCCCACCCTGATCAGATTCCCGGGATTTTCGAATTTCTCGTCTGTTTCACTTCCTGTTCTCTTCCTCGTGGAGTGGAGTACAGCTCCGATCTTCAGTAGCAATGGCGGCCCGTTGTGGAAGACGCGCACCCCTTTGGAGCACGGCAGAGGTGCTGGACCTGATCAGCATCTGGGGAGAGTCCGCTGTGCAGACGCAGCTACATGGCAGCAGGCGAAATTATGATACATTTGGCATAATTTCTTGGGCCATGTCAGAGAGAGGTTATGATAGAGACACTGTGCAGTGCAGATCAAAGGTGAAGGAGCTAAGAATAACCTATCACCGAGCGAAGGAGGCAAACCGCCGTTCAGGATCAGTGCCTGCTACATGCAGGTACTATAAGGAGATTGAAGCCATCCTCAGTGGGGACCCCACAACCACTGCAAAGAGTCCCGTGGACACATCGGCCCCCCCTCATCCAGTGAATGCCAGACCCGAGCAGGATGAGGACATGATCGATGAGGAGGAGGAGATGGAAGATGACCTGGAGGAAAGCGCAACAGCGTGTAGCCAGGAGCTCTTCTGCACTCCGCTGAGACGTCCACCCAAGACGTCTCAGTCCCCGCTGTGCACGCTCTTTACTCTGCATTCATTAGAAGTGCATCAACACAAGCAGTGATTGTCAAAAAATCATCTGTATTTAGGTCAGTAAAGGTTTCCTCGATGTACCTCCAAAATCTACTACTCAGGTTAGATGGGAGAGCGTTTGTGTCTACGCTCCCAAAGACGGATACTCTGCCTCACCAGCTGCAAAGCACAGCCCTGGGAACCATGGCAGCACACAGTGCTGGCAGGGGGACTCTGAGAAGAGAGATATCGGGTTCCATCTGTGTGCCCTGTGCAGAATGTTAGCCCCCAGTAAGCTTTCTATTAGGACATACCTTGTCCGCTTCAGCGAAGCATAGGATGTTTACTGCCCTGCACCTTCCAGTGGAATGTGCTACTGGAAGGTTACATTGGTTATCTAGGCTCTGTGTTAACAACAGCTTTATTATTATTATTTTTTTTAGATTCGACCTTCACAAGGCCGGTGTCTACCCCAGCTGACCACATGAGAAACATTCGGCGGCGTGCTCGAAGAAACAGGGAGGATATGTTTCAGGACCTGCTGAAAACAGCACAGGAATCCGCGAGGGAGAATCAAGCCTGGAGAGAGGAATCCCAACAGAGGAGGCAGAAACACAGGGACGAACTGATAAGCGTGATGAAGGAGCAAACAGAACTGCTCAAGAGCATGATTGCTTTGCAAACCCAGGCGATTAATGTACGGGCTCCACTCCATACAGTTCAGCCTTGTCTGCCTCCCACACCCCATAGTCCTTCAAAGCATTTCTTTGAAGGCCACCTGTCCCCCTGGTACACTGCAACATTCAGTCCCCGCCAGAGCTACTTTTTAGAGACCCGCAGCTACACCCACCTGTAACACCCCCCCCTTTAGGTTTTAATAAAAACAGTGACAAATAATTTGAAGAGTGGCTTTATTTGTACACATCTCATAAGGTGCACCTGATGCGTCCTGGAAGTTAACTAGGGGAGGGCATCATTGAAATGGTCCCTGAGTGCCTCCCTTATGCAAGCAGCTTCTCCTTGGGCCCCCCTAATACTCCTAGAGCCTGGCTGTTCGTATGCTTCCTCGAGGCGCTGTGCCTCCATAGCCCACCCCGGGGAAAACTTTTCTTCCCTACTTTCGCCAATGTTATGAAGGACACAGCACGACGCAATCACAGCAGGGATGTTGTCCTCCGCCAAGTCCAGCCTCCCATACAAACATCGCCAGCACCCTTTTAAACGGCCGACGGCACACTCCACAGTGATTCTGCAGCTGCTCAATCTGTAATTGAACCGCTCCTTGCTGCGATCTAGGTTACCGGGGTACAGCTTCATGAGCCATGGCATCAGTGGGTATGCTGGGTCTCCGGGGATGACTATGGGCATCTCCACCTCCCCCACTGTAATTTTTTGATCTGGGAAGAAAGTACCCCCTTGCAGCTTCCGGTACAGACCAGTGTGCATGATGCCCACATTTTCAGGAACCTTTCCCGACCACCCAGCATTGATGTCCGTAAAACACCCCTTGTGATCCACGAGTGCTTGCAGCACCATGGAGAAGTAGCCCTTCCTGTTGATGTACTTGGTCGCGAGATGGTCTGGAGCCAAAATAGGGATGTGTGTGCCGTCTATGGCTCCCCCTCAGTTAGGGAATCCCATGGCAGCAAAGCCGTCCACAATCTCACGAACATTGCCCAACGTCACTGTCGTCCGTAGCACAATGCGATTGATGGCTCGGCAGACTTGTGAGAGGGCTAATACGACGGTGGACCTCCTGACTCCAAACTGGTTTGCAACCGACCGGTAGCAGTCAGGAGTCGCCATCTTCCAGACAGCAATCGCAACACGCTTCTCCATGGTTAGGGCTGACCTCATGTTGGTGTCTTTACGTCGCAGGGCAGGGGCCAACTCTGAACACAGTTCCAAAAAGGTTGCTTTCCGCATTTGAAAGTTCTGTACCCACTGCTCGTCATCACACAGCTGCATAACAATGTGATCCCACCACTCGGTGCTCGTCTCTCGCGACCAGAAACAGCATTGCAGATGATCGGTGAAGGAGCTGAGCAACGCGGTGCTGTTGCTCTGCAAGGCATCGATCAGCCCCTGCTCCTCGGTGTCCTCGTCTGACTCGGAGCTCATTGCGTACTGAGCAACCAGCCGAGATGTATTTAGAATGCTGAAGGCAACAGTGGAGATCAGAGCAGGATCCATGCTGTCGCTGTTGTGATTGCTAGCAAGTGGTACGGTGCATCACTGCATTGTTGAAAATAGGCGCGAGTTGCTATTGGCAATGAGGAAGACGCAAGGGGAACACAGTGCACCATGGGAAACTGAGAGTTTACCCATGGCGCTTTGCGTTCCTTTCCTTCATCCCATGATTCCAAGCACCGATTGAGGGAAAATTGAACTGTGGGATAGGTGCCCAGAATTCATTGCGCTACACCGTGATATTGCAAAGAATTCTGTTGCATTGCAAGGAGCGACGTGTGTACACGCTATCCCGCAATAAAGGTCACGTGTTCTTTATAGCGCAATTGCCATGTTGCGCTTTAATCTGATCGTGTGTACATAACCTTAGATCCATATAAAAACTATCTAATAATGCATGCACTAACATTTAACAACACATAACTGCTATCTAAAATACATGCATAACACCAGTCCATAAACCCAGCTTCTGAACTACCTGGAGGAGAGGTTACTAGCACATCACTCTGAAGTGAGTCTTTACCACTCACTTCCCTCACATATCTTAACAAGTCTCTATGACTATGTCTACACTTGTAATTTTAAGTTGACTTAGTTAAGTCAACTTAGTGAGTCTACACTTAAAATTAAAGTCGACTTTAGGGGGCACTTACAAAGTCGACCTAGAGTGTCCACACTGGACGCCTAGGTCGACTTCTAAGGCCTAGGGGGACCTAGAGCAGGTCCATGGGTCAGAGGGGCACCCCTTGCCCACTGCCAGGGGGCTCAGCCTTTGCCCCATTGTACATAGGTACAATGGGGCAAAGGGGGACAGGTCCCTGCCCTGTGGGGGAGCATGCCAGGCTCCCCGTGCCCCCCCGGAAGGGAGGGCATTGGTGTAGTCCTGGGGTAGCCCTAAGTCAACTTAGTCGACTTAGGGCTACCCCATGTCTACACTGGCTTAAGTCGACTCTAGAGAGTCGACTTAAGCATTAAGTCAAATTAAAAAGAGGTGTTATAATTTTAATTAAGTTGACTTTATTTTCTTTAAGTCGACTTAAGCAAGCTGCTTAAGTCGACTTAAGAAAACTGTAGTGTAGATGCAGGGTAAATTAAGTCGACTTAAGTAAGCTTAAATTGACTTAATTTTCAAGTGTAGATGCAGCCTATGAGTCTTTCTGGACGTTTGATTTCTCAATTAGATCTTCTCAGTACTGGCCCTTCATTCAAGTCTGAGTTTTCTTGTTCCCTGACAGTTTCTTCATCATGCACTGAACTGAGGATATTGGATCAGTCAGGGGAGATGTGCCGTAATCTCCCTCAACTTGCACAGTGTTGGAACTTTCTGGGATAAATCGTAGATCCCATTGATTATGTTGAAATGTGTCTGCCTGGACCACATAAAACCATGGATGGAGCTGTTTTTTTAATGGTACCTCTTTGGCCTCCTATTAGAGGTGTGATTCCTCAGGCACACTCTATCACCTGGGTTAAGGGATGGAAGTTCACAAGCTCTTCTGTCAAAATAATATTTCTGCTTCCATTTCTGATTTTCTTTCATCTTCCAAATGGTGGCATTGTTCTGAGATCACAGCAAGGTATCAGAAATAGGTAAATTAGACCTGATCCTTCTTCCCATTAACAGCTGAGCTGGAGAAAAGCCATTCTTCAGGGGTGTACTTCAGTAGACCAGCAGTGCTTTATACAGATCACCCCCACTGTTAGTTCATGTCTGCAGTTCGAATAATCTCTTTTACTTACACAGCAACTTTTTATTATTTCAGGCCACCCTTTAATTATCATTTCTTTAAGGATTCCCAATTATTCATCTTTCTCTGTCTCTTATTTGTTGCAGTCTCCTGTTAGCTATGGAATTTGATTTTACAATCATATCAACATAGGCTTGCACCTCTGTTTCCAGTGTCTTCTCAGGTTCCATAGGTGCTACTGCTTTGGAAAGTTCATCTACTGAAATCTTAATAGGCCTTTCTGGAGCATAAAATTTCAATACTGGTTCTTGTATCAAGTGTTGTTTTAAACCTACTCATGATTCCTCCTGTGCAGCATCCCAACACCATTCATTTTTGTCCTCTAGGAGTTGTCTCAACGGTGCTGCCTTGGCAGAAAGATTGGGTATGAGTTTTCCAAGATAGTTAACCATTCCCAGGAACCATTGGACATCTTTCTTTGACTGAGGACGTGGCATCATTTCAATGGCAGACATCTTCCTCTTATCACATTTTACACCTTCATGGGAAATAATGTTCCCTATAAAAGTCAGTTCTCTAACTCCCAACACACATTTGTCCTTATTTAGTTTGAGGTTTGCAGCTCTAGTTGCATCCAACACTTGCCGAAGCTGACGATCATGCTCCTCTTTTGTAGAGCTCCAAATGATGATGTCATCCATGGAGGTGTCCACACCGCTAATATGTTGATAGATCACGTGTATGGTTTTGTGATACACCTCTGGTGCTGAAGCTATACTGAAGGGTAAGCGTAAAAACCTGTATCTTCCAAGTGGAGTATTTAATGTGCATAATTTTGAGCTTTCCTCTGTTAATTTTAGCTGCCAAAATCCTGAAGATGCATCCAATTTACTGAAATATTGAGCATTTGCAAATTGAGCCATAATCTCTTCTCTAGTTTGTAGTTTGAAATGTTCTCTTTGTATAGCTCTGTTGGGGTCTCTGGGACCTAAACATATGCATAGCTGGCCAGTGCTTTTTTCCACTATGACAAGGGAGCTCACTCATTCTGTTGGCTCCTCTACTTTTTGTATGACTTGCATTGATTCCATCCTTTCAAGCTCAGTCTTGAGTTTATCACAGAGTGCAAACGGCACCTTTCTACATGGATGAATAACTGGAGGGACCTGCTTATTTATGTGGATTGTATGTTCACCTTGCAAACAACCCAGTCCCTGAAACAGGTCCCGTTATTCCTGAAAGAGTGCCTCATAGCCAGACACAGTACAGTCTTGTAGATAGAGCACTCTTTTTACCAACTTGAGTTTCTCACATTCAGCCAAGCCCAAAATTGTTGTCACATCCTGTGGCACTACAATGAAAGGCAGCCTGTACATGGTGTTCCTGTGGTTAACACTAGCGAAGCAGAGTCCCTGCACTAGTATATTTGTTCCAGAATACCCAGTTATTTTTATGTTTGGGGGTCCCAGTTTAGGTCTTATTCTCAGTCACTCATAATCTCGTGCAAACAGAATAGTGACCTGAGCCCCTGTGTCTAGTTTCAGTGGAATGACTGTTCCATTCACTGTCAGAGGCAGTATCCCGTCCCTCTCATTTGGCTTGCTTGATCCCAGTACATCAGCAAAACACTCTTCAGTCTCATTGTCAGTAACTAAATGCACTTGATTTTTTCTGCCTTTGGGATCTGCAGCAGTTTGCAATATGATTAAGTTTCCCACATTTATGACAGAGTTTCCCATAGGCAAGACTCTGTTTGGGTCCATGTCTTGATCCACACTTGCTACATGACTGTCTGGACTTAGTCTTCCTGAACATTGTAATTTGAGCCACTCTGGCTATATGCTGTTTATATGCGGAGTGCATGCACTGTCCCCCCCCTCTGGTGAATTCAGCTCTTTCACTTGTGTTTTTACCATTTCAGAGGCTCTGCATATTTGGAGAGCTTTATTCAGAGAGATATCTCCCTGCTCCGAGCAGTCTCTCTCTTAATACATTGTCTGTAATGCCACAAATGAGCCTTTCTTTGATCAGAGACTCTGCCAAGCCACCAAAGTTACAGTTTTACTGAGTTTCCTTAATTCAGCGACATACTGCTCTATGGTGTTACGTGATTTTTGCATGCATGTAAAAAAAAAATCTATGCCTCTCAAAAGTCACATTTGTTTTTGGCATGCAATATTCCTCAAATTTAGTCAGTATTATATTTAAATTCATGCTTTTACCATCTTGAAATTCAAAGTTATTATAAATATCCAGTGCTTCCTCCCTAGCAACATGTAAAAATATAGATGATTTTTGATTTTCATCTTTACTGTGCACTCCAATGACAGACAAATACAACAGAAATCGCTGATGAAACTTTATCCAGTTTTCTGCAACATTACCAGACATTTGGACAGGGGAAGGAGCCTGTAACAAATCCATTTTGAAAGCTTGCACTTACTTGCTAGAGGCTTCCTTTTGTTTTCAGAGATCCCCAGTGTTTGTTTGCTTGCAGTTGCAAACACAGGAGTTTTCCTCCAAGTCTTTTTAGTTTTCAAACTTATTCACCATCTTCTTACACCACGTAATGATCTTGAGGATTCATTAACGACCATGCCATTGAATGAGTGAGGAACAGGAAGTTTAACAACACAGACAGGAGTCATTCCCAGGTGTGTAGCTGGGAGTAGCCATGTTAGATCACCTGTAGGGCACATCTCCCAATTCATACAATGACCCATGCTAGGGAGTGTCTCTAAAATCACAACCTTCTACAAGCATCTCTCTACACCACACTGGCTTTAGGGCTGCAAGAAGCCAGAGTCCTTAGAGGATTTTATTTAAAAAACTAATAGCATCATTTATATTAAATTGAGGCCTATTTGATTTCACCTTCCCCACGCACACATCCACACACATAATCACAGACATTCTTTCCAGCCATTGAAACATAGTAAACGTATTCTGCAAAAAAGGATTGCTTTGTTCATTTGGCTCTCCACAATCTCCCTTATGCTTTTCTTATTCAAATGAATAACAAAGCAAAGCTTCAAAGAGAAACTGCAGAACTGGACTTTATATGCAAATTTGTCTCCATTGCCTCAAAGTCAAACAGGGACTATGGATTTTTTTCTCATTACAACAGGTGATTTGAGCTCACTTTCCTCTATGTGCTGTTCCCCAGTGTTTGAATCATAACACCTATTTTGATTTGCTGTTACAGCCTGACCTGATTCTATGTCATACACTCCCCTGCATTTAATTTCCTCCCATTCTGTAAATCCCGATCTTCAAAGTGTCTGACGAAGTAGGATTTTCTCCCACAAAAGCTCATGCGATAAATAAATTTATTAGTCTTTAAAAGTGCCACAGGACTGCTTGTTTGTTTTGCTGAACTAGACTAACATGGCTATCCCTTTGGAACTTATCTTTCAGATTTTCTGCTTTCACCACTAAACCAATTTTTTATAATTCTTTGCTGAAATTCATTTATATTCTCTTCCCAGCTACGTGACCTTTCAATCTTACCTTTCCTTGTTTATTTTCTGGTGCTGAGTATCTTATTATATGGCTGATAAATCTCTAGTAGATATTCCCAATCATTCCTTACAGGGAAATTAAAATTCCTCATATCAATCAGGTGGGAAAAGTTACTTTGCTCATCTCTCATACTACTTTCTGCAAGATTTATGTGCTACAAATAAGTAGGGTCACATACTTTCCATCATTCATGCGGCAGAATGTACTGCTGAATCCAACCCATACTGAGTAACCATGGCGTAGAATCTAAGCTTTCATTAAAAATATGTTATCAGTCCTTCGGAGGATGAAGAAAACCTTCCAAAAGAGGACTGAATATAAACCAAGGCAGGCTGAATCAAGCGGGTTTTGTGACTGCAAAGACATAACCTAAGATAACAGCTGAGTTGTACAAACTACTTCTGTTATAATGTTAGGGCTTCTGATTTTAGGTTTTAACTGATAAACACTGATTAATCATACCCTCCCATACAAAAAAGTTTTAAAAAAATTCAAAAATAAAAATTAGTGTTTGTTTCATAAACACTGGAGATAGATATCCTGTTCAACTTAATGGCATCTGTTTTCAAAGCAGTTTGTTTATATAGGTTAAGTCCCTGCTCCCTCATTTCCATCCAGTGCTTTTTTTCTGGCAGAACGCACCGGAACGGCGTTCCGGCACCTTTTTTTCCTTAGACCAGGGGTCCTCAAACTACGGCCCGCGGGCCGGATATGGCCCGCCAAGGTTATTTATCCGGCCCCCGCCCCTGCTGCGGCCTGCCCCATGCATCTGGGGCAGCGGGGTGGCCGCGGCCAGGGCAGGCTGCCGGTCTCCCACCCACCGGCCGCCTCGACTTCCTGGCCCAGAGCCGACCCCGCCCCGCTCTCCCGACAGCATCGGCCTCCCGGCACGGGGCCAGGATCAGGCTCCGTTGCCGGGGTCTGTCTGCCCTACCGGGGCCGCGTTCAGTCCCCGCCGGTGCTCCCTCCCAGCTGTGCAGGCTGCGGCCGGGCTGGGGAGATTTAAATCTCCCGCCCTGAGCATGCGCAGATACAGCGTGCTCAGGGCGGGAGCGGCCTGGCCGGCAAGCAGCTCTGCCGGCCGTCTCTGTAGTTCCCAGCCTCCAGCCAGGTAAGGGGGCGCTGGAGGGAGGCCTGGAGAGGGGTGGGGGTGGGGACAAGGAGACGGCCCGGGTTAGAGGGGTG